>OY970816.1:14151633-14322141 GCA_963853775.1 Xanthia togata
TATCTAAACCGCGTTCAAGAGCTGTCAGTGTCACTGTCATCATTGTTGTGGCATATTGAACCTGACAGCTCTCGAACGCGGCTTAGACGTGCTGACCGCGTTCAGTTTCATTGTTTAAATTCTCCCAAAAACTCGAGGTTTCATATTTAGGACGGGGACAGAGAAATAAAGTTTGCAAAAAAATTATCGAAATAAAAAATTTAAATCCAATTTAATATGAACTTTAGCTCCGTCAACATAACATTTGAAGATCTCATAAACAGTTTCAGTCGCATCTTTTCCAGATTTCAGCTTGCAGCGTTCGTGTAGTAACTCCTTAGTGAAATCATTATCGATACCAAGTGGTAGTTTGGCGACTGCTACATCGATATTTATTTAACTTCCCATCACTAGTGACGATGTCGGATTTTTCGAAAAAGCAATGGATGATTTTGTTTAGGGCTTCGTCATCGAGAAGATTGCCTTTTCAGACTTCAACTATGGCCTCGGAAGTGACTCCGGTTTCTTTCATACAGGCGTATGCGTTGTTGTTGACTCTCGTTCTGGGCGGTCGGATAGACTCGGAAAGCACGTTAAGCCGTTGGTCCCGGGGTAGTTAGAAGCCCAAAAGTCTGTCAGACAGTTTCACCAAGGGGTATCGTGTTACCCAGTAACTGGATTGTGGAGGTCGGATAGGGGTGTGTAATGTTTGGTATAATAACAGATAGTCTAATTTCATTTGACATAACTTTCATATGATATAATTTTCATATGCTATAAAAACATTTAACCTAATTTCATATGATCTAATGTTATATTTGATATAATTTTCATTTAATCTAATTTCATTTAGTATAACGTTCATTTCTTATAATTTTCAAATTGTATAATGCTCTTTTTATATAATATTCATTTGACCTAAGTTTCATACTAATTTTCTAAGGTAACGCATCGTTCTTGAGAAAAGCAAATTATATTGTAACCTAACCTCAAAACAATAAAGTTGCTTCTTCACGTCTCCGGCGCTGCGGGAAGTGCAACCCTTTCGCCCTTACGTAACAAATGATAGGCACCCATGCTTTGTTACAGCGGGCGGGGGTTGCTCTCCCTCCGCGCCTCCGGTTTTTGTATACACTCTAGGGGTAGGAGCCAAAAGACTACGTAAAGTCGGAGTGGCCCGATTCGGTTTTGGAACAGATTCAACCTATTAACTACAAGCCGGTGTATAATTACGTGCTAGCATAAACAAGCACCACTTGTTTTTGCTAGCACGATAGTGGCAGGCGTAAATCTAATCCGTTTTTTCAAAAATAAAAGTAGATATTTCCAAATTATATTAAACGTTACTTATAGATTTTGAATATTATAGCAACTGAATATTATATTAATTGAATATTATTTCAAATGTGCATTATATAAACTGTTCATAATACCGTATGAAATTAGGTAAAATGAAATTATATCAATAAATCATTATATCATTTGATCGTTATATTAAAAAAAAAATATGTTAAATGAAATTAGGTCATAAGATCATTAGAACTTTTGTTATTATATCAAACGCTACACACCCGTCGGATAGGCAGCCGCTCCATGTCTGCTGGTATTCAGCTGCATTCGATAGACTGGAAGCCGACCCCAACATGGTTGCGAAAAGGGAGTCAGATGAAGGTGGTAGGTATACCTAAAGATTATTTTTATTAATAGCATTTTTGGTTCTGATTATTTCCATAGCGTTATGTCCTATGGTATTCTGCTGTGGGGCAAAGCCGCTGACTTTCAAAATATATTTGTTCTTTAAAAACGAGCAATTTACCAGCTAGGTACCAGAATTTCTCAGTGGAGCGCGTCTTCATGGATGGCACCATCTATAGAGGCGAATGCTCTCGGCAAGGGAGCGTCTTTGCGCCTACCGCCGCGCCGGCTATGCGCCTGTAATGTAACAATCCAAGATTCCTCTGTAGCGGTTAGGCCCTAGTGCCAGGCAGGCCGTCAGCTACTAAGTACTGTAGAGAGATAATTGAAACCGGCACGATAACTTAATAGGTGCCGATTCTCTTGTCACAAATGCGTCTAAACTAGACTAAAAATCACCAAAATTTAGTTTACTCCTGTCAAACGATGATTTCCCATTCTGAAAGAGACTAAAGTGGCACAACTTAACTATATTTTTGTTTGACAGCACTAAGATTGTACTGAGATTTTAATTTAGTGAAAATGACAATTTTGCTATTCTGAATTTGACGTTTTTCATCTAAAATTTTAATTTTCTAATTAATTCTGACCATTTTTGATCGCCACTGAAAATGGTGTGGAATATTATTAGTTGTCATGAACTAAAATTCACACGAACATCTCGACTTCGGGTGCAAAAACAGTACTGTACTGGATTTTTTTCTTTTCTTTTGCTTATATCTATCTATATCAAAATGGTGTGTCCTATCGCAAAAATAATGAAAATTTCGACCCCCTTTAGAGACCCTTATACCCCTAATACTCAACACGTAGGTAATATTTTTTTAATTTTCCATACAAAAAGTGAAAAATTACATATAAAACACATCGAGGCTGCAGCACCGCGCGCCTCCGGCTCTAAAAAAATAAGGGGTAAGTAGGGCAAACAAGTACCTATGTACCACGTGGATTCGCAATTGTCAAATTCGATTTAGTTGTGTACTTTAGTTGTGACTTTTTACTACAGAATAGCTTTAAGATTCTCATAGCCAAAAGTAAGGAATTATAGTGATAGTTTAGTTAGTTTAGTCCGGTGTACAAGAGAATCGGCACCAGTATAAACCTATCGTGCTGGTTTCAATTATCTCTGCATAAATATACTTTAAACGTACAATTAAATAGGTAGAAGTAACATGGCTAAGTCGCGGGTAAAGCTTACATAACGAAACGGAATCTTTTCTTCCACACTGAATCTTTGTTATTACATTATCATAAGCATAGATATCCAGAGATATGCCTTCATTGCGGAATAGTAAGGAATCCTAGTGCGGCCGCTTATCTCCCACCAAAATAATTACAACATTAACAAATAGTGTACTTACACACTTAAAATTTGAACTCGCACACTAAGAAGAAAGCAGCTACACTTTATCAATTTCTAATAGCACACATACATAGAATGGGCGGGGCTTTCACTTGTAAACACTTGCTATTTGCGAACATTCAATGCACACGCATGCAATTAGGGAGTCGAAAGCGATGGTCGATAATTTTTATCGATATTTATTTTAGCACATTCTTGTATTATTATAACTTTGTTTAATTTTCTTTATATAATTTCTTTTGTTTTTATATATCTATCCGAAAATATGGGTTATTTTTACTAAAATAAAATAAGTTTTTTTTTTTAAATATTGTCTTACCGGGTAAAGGGAACCCTCTCTGTTAAATATTATGCTATGCACGAGTAACTGTATTGAAATGACAATGTCGATATTTGCTTCAAACAAAATTAAATTAATAACAAATTTAACTCTTAAACTATACATGTAATACGAGAATATCCATTGAGTTCTGTAAAAAAAGATTCGACTGCAATTATACGCATGTCGATAAAATCAGCCGCACGCACTCGATTGCACCTCTCTAAATCCAAAACGTTCGTTCCGTTCGGAAAGATTCGGGCTAGTTCGGGTTAGTTCGTATCGCTCCGGACGCAAGTGAGTAAATGATTTAAAAATTGATTTTAAATATTAAACAGTGACTTAAATGTTTATTTACCGGTGGTAGGACACGCCATTTGTCTTCAGGTTGATGGTACTAGACCTATTTTTACAAATTATTAATGCACAGCTCGGCATTTTGGTTTTTACGCATCAATAGTACACTGTACGCAGTTGCAAAGCGACTGAATGAAGCGTACAGCCGCCGTTCGAACATAAGCCCAATTTAGTAATGTTGAGGCGCCACGTGCCACGCCTCCAAGGCATATCCCTCGATATCCATGATCATAAGTATCGCTTCACTCATACTCTCAAAACACCAACACACACACACACACAAACATATACAACCACATAGCACACTTACTCATATCTGACAGGCATATTCCACATTTTTTTTGTTATAAGTTATTAAAACTAATATCATTTTTTTTTTTTCATTTTAAACACTAAGGAATTGATTTCGCCATTCTTGAGGGATACGGCACTGTTTCTCTTTAGTACAGGCTATTATGTAGCCTATCTAAGAGAAGAGGACAGTACCCCAACCATTTATGTTGTATACCAGTGTTAATTTTTGTAAAGGGCAACTGTTTTTATTGTATTTACTGCAACACCATTTTTGCAATAAAGTTTTTATTTATTTATTTTTATAACAGGTGAATGCTTTCGGTGAAGAAGCGCCTTAATACCGTAACAAACATACAGACAGACAGAAAGACAGACAGATTAACCAAATATTCGCTAAGTAATACTCACGGCAGCCTGCCCAGTCACGCCTCGGAAAGCACGTCATTTGTAGATCTTTGACAGTCGTTGCTGGTAGTCTGAAGCCCGAAAGTCTGACAACCAGTCAGTCTTACCAAGGGGTATCGTGTTACCCAGTAACTGGGTTGTGGAGGTCAGATAGGCAGTTGCTTCTAGTCTTTTAGTCTTCATTTCGAGACTCAAGACTTGGGACTAATAGTCTCACGTGTCACGAGTTGTTTTAGTCCTATGAGTTCTTTTAGTCTATTGAGTTGAGTTCTTTGAGCTAAACTGAGTCATGAGCTTTAAAGGACCATGAGTCAAATTGGGCTCAGTGTCCAACAGAGTTATAGCATACGCCATTGTGAAGGATTTTGTTTGTACTAAAATTGTTACTATGGGCACCACCTTCAATTCCATTGCAGAAAAAAGATATGCACCTAAATAGGTTTTATAGAAAAAGACAATTGTTAGGAGTCGTAAAACTTATTGAAACAATATATTCATTCTTAAAATGCTTAAATAGTGGTAAACAATAGATGCGCCTGCGCCCGTGTGATTTACAACACTCTCCATCCCTTTTACACCTCCCGGACGCCTGCGCGGGCGCCCGTCTATTTAGATGACATTATTATTGATATTGATTGAAATGTTAATAAAAATAATGTTAACTGTTAGCAGCTGTTTTATTTTTTATGTATACATTAAACCTGGAATTAAAACTAGTTAAAGATGTTCAATAACAAAACCTACAATGCCATAACAGCACTACTTTTTGCAGAATTTTAGTTTATTTATGGTCGGAGAAAAATATTTATAGCAAAATAACCCCATGGATTCTTCGCAAAAATGAGTTTAAATCTTTATATTTAGTGCTTTACAAGTATATTCAAAGTGGTCTCATCTCTGTTGGTGGGTGAGCCCAGGCTTCATACATTTTTGCCCATGGTCCTTTGGTGTACTAAATTTTCAATTTTTACGGAGTTGTAGCGGCATCTACATATCGCGAACAACGCATCAAAGACCTGACTTCACACAAAATCCTGACGTCACAAAAATCATGCATCGCGCAATTAGAGTTTAACACCATAATATACATGACTTCCCCGACATCAATCGTTGGGTAGGTGCCCGCCAGACACGGCACCACAACATACCTCTAAACAATAAAATCCCTCTCGCTCCACCCAGAGCGGGAGAAGTCATGATGATATTCCCACCCAAAAAAAGAAGAAGAAAGAATTTGGAGATACAATGAAGTTTATTTACAAGTCTAGTGTGGTAGAATAAGTATATATATGTTATTTGTGGATGGTAACCCAACTAAAAACTCCCACACACTTTGACAATGTCCTAATTTTGGCAAGTTTACTTTTTTTATTGGGGGTGTGTTCAGTTTATTATCCCTGATAATTAGATAGGTTTGTTCGTTTTAGGAGTAAATTCACACTAAAATTAAAATAAAAACGATTTTACTCAAATTGGAGGTCTTTAGATATTTATGATATAGTTAGAACTACTACTACTAACCTATTAGATTTCCGACCTCTGAACTGTTCTCACTTTGTGAGGTCCTCACAGTGAGACAGTTGTTCGTCCTTCAAACAGTTTTTAAGAAACACCAGTTTCTGCCTTACTACCCTCAGCCCCCAACAAACAAGCGGCGTGCCGACAGAGTTTGTAAGACAGCGCTGCAGGTTAGCGTTGGTTTGTCGCCACTTCAACCATACCAGCTCTAAACTTTACAATGACATAAATATAAGACTTAATATTTACCCTATGACTAAAAATCTACTGAAGAGAAAAGTGACTGACTGGCTTAAATCCTTGTCTTATGAAGAAACTGAGCAACTTATGGTATCATAACACGGTAAACACACACCCTCACACACACACACACATACCCCCATCACCCCACCTCCACTCTACACTTATACTACATAGTAACCTCCACATAGAGTATATTCTTTGTGAAGTCTGGAACAATATCTTTATAAATATTTTTGGGGCGGGCGTCGATAGCTGCGCCACAGTATTTTACTTTTGTGGCTATCTTCGTTTTTCATTTGTAAATTGTAAACTTAAGTTGTTCCAAATAAACTTTTTATACTTTATACTATTTTTAGCGATGTCTATCCAAATATATTTAACTTATCCTGGTTAGAATGATTGAATAATAAAAAAACATTTTTCATTTTTGGACATTTCCTTTAATTACTTATCACTTTATCAGATAAGGACTATGACTCAGTACCGAGTTCTTTTAGACAAAACTCAAGTCTTCCTATAAAAGACCTACAATTCGAAAGGACAGCTCTGAATATTTTTTATTAGATCTTCAAATACAACTGAGTCTTCAAAGAGAACTCAACAATTATTTTTGTAAGACTTAGAATTCGAGTTCCTTACTAACATCACTTCATGTAAAATACTGGTATTCAGCTGCTTCCGGTTACAATGGAAGCCGACTCCAATATAGGTTAAGAAAAGTCTAGAGAGAGGAAGTGGTAGTAATGAAAAAAAGAAAACCAATGTGTCGTTATAGTTTATAATAAATAACAACAATAATTTAGTTGGTAACATCGTTCACGGAGACAAAGATAATAAAAATGGAGTAAATAATAACGTTACTCTGGGGTCATCTAGACAACTAAACAGGGGTCAACAACTAAAAGGGATCACTAACCTTGGAAATAACAAAAGAGTAACGTAACATGTCTTATAGAGAAATGTTTATATACCACAAACTTATCTGAATCGGTAGCTTGGAAAGTGGAACTAAGAAAAGTGACAAAAGGGCTTGACTAAGCGAAATTCTAACAGCGATAAAGATGACGGAAAAGTAAACAAAAGTACGGAACCGACATAAGCTACCAAAAAGCTTATGTCAATCATGTTGAAAGTCGTTGTAGAAATTCGAAACGCTTTAAAAGCGATAGTCACTTGTTCACTGACAGAGCTATTTTTACCGGGTTAGATGAGCTAGTGGGACAAAACAACTAAATTATCGTGTCCAATACTTTTTGTAAATGCTTAAATTCCTGCTAATAAAATATGGGTCTTAGCTCCCTGGTGATAACACTTGAAGATTTCAAAGGCGGTGTCTTTGGGTTCCTTTCCAGATTTTGACTTGCAGCCTTCCAGTACTTTCTTAGCGTCATCCTTGTCAACGCCAGGAGGGAGCTTCGCGACCGCTTGTTCAATATTCAGTTTGCCCTCATTGTCGACGATTCCTGCTTTTTTGAAGAAGCATAGGGTGAACTTTTTAAGGCCTTCATCTTCTGTGATGTGGCCTTTCTTTGCTTCGGCTAGGACTTCCGTTGAGACGCCGGTTTCTTTGATACATTCTGATGCGAGCTTATTGGCTTTTTCTTGTTGGTCTGGAGCGAGAGGCACGTTCTGTAAGAAAGAGATAGAATTGTTAGGGTTGTGGATTGTGGTTTATGAAGTTGGTGGAAGGCGGTTGGAGCTTTCTGGCGCTTATGACAAAAGGGGGAGAGATTCGTTGATCAAATTAGATTTATTATTTAAAAGGTTCATATAAAATGTCGCACATGGGCATGTGACCGCCCGTATTTTACTGAATATTCATGAAAAATTCTCGAAAATCTTTAATATTTTCGAGTATTGTTTTTCATATCTCCGATATTATTGGCTTGATTTGAATTCTAAAAGCATAAGAGTTATTTAAACGGATTAACTAACATTTTTTATTAAAAATTGTCACTATGAAAAAAAACGGAGGTGAAGACAGTTTTGAGGGAGGGATTTTGGGGTTTTTTTTAAATATTTTATTCTATAGGTTATTGCTGAAAACCAGCGCTGTTGATGTTAAGTTCGTCCGAAGTCACAGCATTTCGCTGAGCAATCACCAGCCGGTCTATTCTGTAATAATCTCACCGTGAAAACTTAGTGATCGTGAAGTGAGCTGTCATTCTACTTGCTGCTAGGGACTGACAGCTCACTCGGAGCTCACTTCACCTAAGTTTTCACGGTGAGATTATTACAGAAGAGCACTGCTGTTCTTGTACAGATGCGACGCACAGCTTAATTCTTTTTATTTTGTTGTTACAAAAGTAGTTAACTACAATTGCCTTTTTTTTGTTATTTTTTTGTTGTCATTTGCCAATGTCACAACCACAGAGTACGTAATGATGTCGCAACAGTAATTACGCATTATTTTCTTTGGTCCGTGGCCTTGACATCAACCAATGAACAACATTTTCTATTATTTATTGGTTTATTACTTTTATTTATTGGTTGAATACGAGGCTTTTAGCTACTTTTGTATTTGTGTATTTTATGTGTCTTGGTTCTGCACAAACAAAACGCACATTTAAAGAAAAATCTTTAAATGTGCGTTCTGTTTGTGCAGAATAAACAATTTTTCTTTTAAGGTTAATTTTCGATAATTTTTCATGAATATTTAGAAAAATACGGGTCACATCACATGCCCATGGGCGGCATTGTATTTGCGCCCTGTCTGCGGTTGATCGACGTCGACTAGTTGGTATTGATCGCTTTGTAACACGGATGGCTTTCCTAAACATATGATATAATGAATGCGTCTCTTTTTGTGAACCTATAATAATTCCTAAAAACACTAAATAGCCAAATAACTGTGACAAACTTGGATGTAGGGCTAGCCGGCCACTGCTATTTCATCGCTCGTTTCGCTCGCTCGGCTTGCTCGTGGTTGACCATAGTTCTAACCTAACCTAACCCATTTGTTAGGGGTGCCCTAGCTTAAATATTTCCCTTTATGAAATAATTAAAATTGCGATGTTTTCCTGAAAGATGATTCTATTGTCGCACAGTGTATGGGATTTGTTTTCGATAAATTTAGCTGAACTTGTGGTTGTTAATTGCCTATTAAGTTTATTATTCTCGTTGTGGCTGTTAAACCTTGACACATGAACAGCTAACACGAAGTTTCTTTAAATAATATAATAAAAGCCGCTTTTCGTGATCTGTGTGACCGCGTTATTCTTCTCAACTACGCAACAGATTTTCATGCAGTTTTCTTCATCACTAAGAAAAAAAGAAAATTTTACTGAACGCTGTGTTAAAATTTGTCCATGTAGGTATTTTAATGGAACCTTGTATAGTAAAAAACAAACTCACTTTCGCATTTATAACATAAGTTGGATTGGGATGCTTTACAATAGATCTTTATAATCCATTAATAATCCAGTAGGTAGACCTTTATTTGGCAATATCTTGCAAGTACTTACAAAGCAAAAATTTAAAATAGAATGTACTGCATAACAATTTTTTTCTTAATTTCGTCTTGGAAGTCGATTGAGAGCGCCCGGGCTGCACCAAGTAATAATAATAAAAAAATAAAAACATTTTATTTGTACACAATAATGACATACACAAGGACTATCTAATGTTGTTCAATAGAGTCACATTATAGGGCGAACTAATGCCTCCTGAACTAGGCCAGAAGCCTGTGTTTTAGGAGCCAAAATTCCTCCAGATGTAATAGCATACAAGTATTGAGTGGTATGCAAGTACTTATTGCAATAACAACATAAAATTAAACAATGAATTATATTAAATAGACGGTATTATTCTATTAAGAGACATTTGTAATAAGATTCTCAGTTTCGTCATACGCTAACTTCTGCAACCAGGGTTGGTCTGGTCAGTTGGATTTTTACTTCGTGTTTAGTCAGGGAGTATATGGATAAAAGTTTATTTATTTTATTAAACAGTCGCGAGCTACTTGCCGCATACTGTCGGCTGGCAATCTTGGAACGGCATTGTACAATATCACACACGGGAAAGCCTTTGCGTCTCATCAGCTTATCAGAATCTAAATGTAACGTAGAGTGTTTCCGCAATACAGCACGGAGCACAAAAAGCTGTCTCACAGTCAATACTTCGGCTTCGGCATAGAGTTGTTTGGTCGAAATGTCCCTACGCTTAAAGTGAATGACTTTCAAGATCGCCCTTTGAGCTCATTTAACTTTATGTAAGGAGGTTTTGTAGGTTCCGCCCCAAACCGGGATACAATATAAAATAATTGACTGGCAAAGGCTCTTATAAACTAGCAAAGCTAAATCGGAATCAGCAGTGTCTAAGTTCCTTAAATATATGAATTAATTTTCTGATCCTTGTACATAGGGCTTCGATATGGAGTTGCCAGCTTAGTTTGTAGTCAATGAGCACTCCTAAATATTTTATGTCCGGAACCAAGGACAGAAATGGGCAGTTGCAATTGGGTGCCTCACCTGAGCAAATGTGAGCTTTATTTTGGCCTGATTCCAGTGGAGGAGTTACAGTGTTAGGTAGCAAAAATCGAATAATCTTTGTCTTGTCTTTGCTACGTTAAGGGTAAGTAAATTTTCTGAGAGCCACTGCATTACAAGGCGAAGCGACTGTTCCGCCCTTTTACGTGCTCTGTCCCAGTCAGTATCATAAACTATCAACGCTGTGTCATCGTATCATGTCATGTCGTAAATATGTCGCAATTTGGGATGTGTGCTTGGCACAGGTCATTGATGTAGAGCAGAAAGAGATGGGGCCCGAGGATGCTCCCCTGTGGAACACCAAAACTGATAAATCTATCATCACTTTTTGTAGAGTCGATTTTAACCACTTGAGTACGGTTAGAAAGATAATTTTTAAATATATCCAATGCGCGGCCACGAATCCCAACGGTTTCCATTTTCAAGATCAAGGTGGGAACAGAAACCGTATCAAATGTTAATATTATAAACGCGAAAGTTTGTGAGTGTGTATGTTGGTCTCTTCTTCACGCTAAAAGTACTGAACGGATTTGGTAAAATTTTGTAAACAAATCGTTTATAACCTGGATTAACACATAGGGTACTTTTTATCCTGATATTCTGACGGGATCAAAACTTATGCGGCTGAAACCGCGGGGCGCAGTGAGTCAAAAATATTATGCATTAACTGTTGTGGTGGCAGAATATTATATTCTTCAGTAGAAAAGAAAAAATCCTAATAGTAATTATAAAGTCAAGCAGTTATTAATTTAGCAGAGACCAGTGTGGTAACGATCCCGACTTACCGAGTTGTAAGTCGTGGGTTCGAACCAAACAGGCGCTTTACTTTAGGTAAATAATTTCATCACCACTGCTCTCAAAACGGTGAAGGAAAACATCGTGAGGAAACCGGCATGTCCTAGAAACAAAAACTCAAATACTTGTGACATCTACCAACCAGCACTGGGCCCGCGTGATGGATTACACCTCACTCCCTCTCGAAGAGAAGAGGCCTGTGTCCCAACTCCCAGTAGTGGGACTGAACAGGCTGATTACGCAGTTATTAATTATTATACTTAGTTATTTTTCGAAGGGGTATCCAGAGGACCCCATGTGGGTACAGTACACCCACATTTCGCCAGCCCCATATAATAGGGGGCGAGCCTACTGCCATCAATCAGGCACAAACTAGGACCAGCGGGGTAATTGCATACAGTAGCAATGGCATTCATTTTGACAGTTCAACAACATTCATTGATTTATTTACGTTGTTGAACAGAAAATTTTTTGGAACAAATGAAGCAATGGATTAGTAATATTCTTCAAAGTCATTCAATAAGGGTGCAGATTAGCAGTGTTTTAAGGGTACGCTAGTCGGTAATTTTTCCATAAAAACGTAGTATGGTGATATGTGACAGGATTTTTTAGCCGTTTTTATAGATAATGGTACGGAACCCTTCGTGCGCGAGTTCGAGTACGCACAAGCACTTGGCCGGTTTTTTACAATGTTTTCAAATAACACTGTTCATAGGTATGGAAGGACATTGTAGGCTGGTCAGTTTAAGTAGTACAAGTTCGTAAGAGCATGTCTGCATCAGTGGGGTCCTGGGTTAGATCCCCAAGTCGGACACCCCAAGATTGCGGTTTTCCTCTTTGGTCGCAAGCGCTATATACTGCTGAGCATATGAGGTCCTGGGTTCGATTCACATGTCGGGCTTAGTGTACCTACTTGGGTTTTTCATTCTGGAATTGAATCTATAGCAGCCTTTTTTTCTTTTTTTTTTTCGGATGGGAATTCATCAAATGACTTCTTCCGCTCTGGGCGGAGCGAGAGGGCGTGTCAAACTATTACTGACTAAAACCCACCCTTGTTCCTTCAGATGCCTTTCCTTTGCCAGGGGCCACGGTATCCTTTTCGGACTTTCTCGCAACCCCGGCAGGCATCGGTCCCATCGGACCCCTTCACTTGCAGACATCTCTTTGAGGCGCATGTGGAACACAACGCGCCGTCGACCCGGGCCTGGTCCTTACCGGACGGCGAGCTACCCATTGCTCACCGTCCGCAAGCCCGAGCCTACGGTGGCCGGGAATTGCAGCGATTCCCGACGTCCAGGGCGTCTCCTCCTGCGGCGGCTAGGGGCGTGAGGGCGCGAAATTTGCCTCTCCCTCACGTGTTCCGACTCCTCCTTCGCGAGCATTACTGCTTCGCAGAAGGAGGTGACGGCCTCCCATGCCCTCTTGCTCCGTACCATGGCCTGGACCAGGGCCGGACGCGAGAGATCCCCGCCACCGATCACCTCCACGAGGACACGGCGGTGCTCTGCCCAAGCCGGGCAGACCTCCACCGTATGCTTCACCGTGTTCTCCGGGCGATCCACGCAGTGATCTAAAGCAGCTTAGAGTCTGAATTTGTGCCCAGTTGTTGGCAATAGGCTCGCCCCCTGTTAGATTGGACTTAAACATAACTGGTGAAATGTGGGTGTACTATAGGTACCTACACCTCTGCCTAACCCTTCAGGAAATACAGGCGTGACGTTATCCTTTGTAAAGTACTAATATTAATTAATAAATATACTCACTGCGGCATGAATCCCAGCCACCAGGACAACACACAATACAACGGACGATTTCATCTTACAAAGTTAGTTACAACACTGCCTTAATAAGTCTCAAGCCTGCATTTATATACCTTTTGAAGGAAATCCAGTTGGACATAAGCTGCGCACGAGTTTATTTTGCATAGAAAAAAGTTCCGTAGAAATATAGTGTAGGTATGGACATTTTTTTGTTTGAACAAAAGTGGCCATGTGCGTCTTGGACTCGCACATGAAGGGTTCCGTACCATTATATAATAGTTAAATTTATACTAGGTACCTACATGTTTTCATAAATAAATAGTTTATTAAAAAAGAAACACGTTTCTGGTATAATTCATCCTCTATTTTTATAATTTGTTGTTATAGCGTGCATAGTAGTACCTACACACTGTAAAAAAATCAACACACTATAATTTTACCCATTACTGTTTAAAAGATAAAGCCCTGTGACAGACGGACCGACGCGCGACGACGGACGGACAGTGGTGCCTTAGTAATAGGGACCCATTGGCACCTTTTGGTTACTGAACCCTATAAACAGGATACGTGAATAGGCAGCTTGGTTACTTAATCGTATTGAGGCAGAAAGTGTTCCGTAGATTTATTTTTAAGTGAAATCTTCTTTACAATACTCAATACATTTATTGCTTCCATATGTGAACTTCTTTAGACGCGTCAAGCCATTTTTGGTAGAGGAAAATCTTATGGGTTCGCGTAACCGATGTAATTAATGTCAATAGTATATCTGAAGCTATGAGTATTACTTAAGGTATGAAAAACCACTGTTATTACATATACCTAGTTTTAATTTTTAATTTCCGTGGGCATTTCGGCAGTCCTGGCAATTTTATTTATGTAATGGAATGTTTTCATGCAAAACGAAAGTTGGTCTTCGAAAAAAAATATTGATATGTACCCGAAACTGTCAAACCCAATCAACTTTGAACCTTATGCTTTAGTGATAAAGTTGAAAATCTATTAAATAAATTTGGCATATTGTAATAGGTTGATGTGCTGGCGTCAGTACTAAAAAAACGTTGAAAAATGTAATTATAATTTTATGTTCCATCTGCACCGTGTTTTTAATATTTGGGTTTTTAATGCTCACGATTTTTATCACCATTGCTTTTGGAGACGACAAATATTTTTGTTTATTTTATTACCTGCTATATTTTTGGACCACCAACAACTACATAGGTACTTTAATTAAGCGTCTTTTTTTTTTTCAAAAGTGTTCCCAATAAGTTATCAAACTGAAGTGATTTTTTGGATTTGTGTTATTTTTATTCGGTATCCCACACAATAGATAGCCTTAGATGTATTTTATTATATTTTCGTTAATTGAAATTATTTTTTTCATTCAGTAAATAGGATATCAGAATCACAATTGCAAGTCATTAAAAAAAGAAGCGAGAATGTGTCCTGTTTTCTATGTGACTACCCTTGAAAAGAAGGGGTAAATTCTCTTCAAAGTATCAAATCAAATTCCACCTTCTATAACTCCTTAAATTGGGCCACCAAAGAACGAAAGAAATACATACACAATATACAAAAAAACGTATTACACAATAGCAAAAAAATAAAATACAAAAACGACCACTACTTTTCTCTTCCAGCCTTTCAAATCCTTACACCGAATAGTTTCCAAGAAAATCACATGTGACATTCAAACGGACAGACGCCACAGGTGTTCCGTTTTTCAAAGTTGCGTACGGAACTCTAAAAATAGTGATGAGGAAAAAGTTTCGTCGTATTTAGATTAGAATAGACCAAGAGGTTCTTGACATTGAGTGCTCATTTTGCTTATTTAATTATTTTTTGTTTGATTACTGTCTATGATTTGTTATGCCATGTCTAAAAGGTATTAAGACTGCTTGGTACATTGAAGTTTCTAAATAAATCTGCTGTGTTTTTTTTAGAACTGTTGTCATGGAGATAGATGAGAATATATTACTTATACTTATTTGCTTTAAAAAGGAGCACTAATGGTTTTATGGTTATGTTTATCTATACTCTATAGGTTTAGGTAGTTAAATAAAGGTAAACAAATTATAAAAAGGGTTTTATAATGACAGTGGTGCCGATTCTCTTGTCACAAATGCGTAACTAGACTAAAAATCACCAAAATTTAGTTTACTCTTGTCAAACGATGATTTCCCATTCTGAAATAGACTAAAGTAGCACAACTTAACTATATTTTAGTTTGACAGCACTAAGATTGTACTGAGATTTTAATTTAGTGAAAATGACAATTTTGCTATTCTGAATTTGACGTTTTTCACCAAAAATTTTAATTTTCTAACTAATTCTGACCATTTTTAATCGCCACTGAAAATGGTGTGGAATATTATTAGTTGTCATGAACTAAAATTCACACGAACATCTCGACTTCGGGTGCAAAAACAGTAGTTTACTGGATTGTTTTCTTTTCTTTTGCTTATATCTCGAAAATGGTGTGTCCTATCGCAAAAATAATGAAAATTTCGACCCCCTTTAAAACACCCTTACCCCTAATCCTCAACACGTAGGGATTTTTTATTTTTATTATCCATATAAAAAGTGAAAAATTCCATTTAAAACACGTCGAGGATTCCCCCACTCCGGCTCTAAAAAAATTCACGGGGTAGGGCATACAAGTATGTACCACGTGGAGTCGCAATTGTCAAATTCGATTTAGTTGTGTCAAAATAATTTTTAAATTTAGAGACTTCTTACTACAGAATAACGTTAAGATGCTCATAGCCAAAAGTAAGGAATTTTAGTGATAGTTTAGTTAGTTTAGTCCGGTGTACAAAAGAATCGGCACCACTTTCTTGTTTAAAAATACGATAAAACCAAAAAAAAATATTTTAACAATAGTTTCCTCTTTTAAATGCACCTACCTATGTTAAAACTTTATCATTTATTCTTAAACTACTCTTCGTAGATTTAACTGCTTGAGCACATTTTTTATTTAGATTTATAATAATAATATGTTTTTCATCCCACCATCTCGGAAAGAGTATTTTTAATCTTCAGTATCTGAGTGGAAAAGCCGTTTTTATTCTCTAGAGGATAAAGTAAATTGAATTTAGAACATCGTGTGCACTAAGTTTGTGAATTAAAAAAAACATTAAACCTATTTACTGCTTACCTCTATGGTGCCGAATATATCATACAACTTTTTTTTAATTGGTTAAAAACTCAGACTCGGAACCTTCTTGGTGTTCTTTTTTCAATTTGCTTTGTACGCGGTTCTTTACGCGGCATTTTTTCACGTCATTGTTAAACCTTAGGTATATTAAAAACAAGAAACTTGAAAACAAGTGAAAAAACTAAAATGAGTGATTCTAGCGACGAGGAAGTTTGCTTGACGCCAACAGAATTGACTGAAACTGTTAATAATGCGCAAACGTTTTTTTTTTTGCATTTAGTCATTTCCTCGCTGAGGTGGAATGAAAAGTTACGTGTTGCACTCGAGTGCAAAGATTTTTCACCTCGTGCTCTTTTGATTCCCTCGCTAACGCTCAGGATTCTAATTTTGAATCACTCGCTGCGCTCGTGATTCAATTTTAGAATCCTTCGCTTGCTCGGTCATCAAAATTGAACACGCGGTTAAAAAGCAACTTTGCACTCTTGTATAACAAATAACTATTGTAATCTGTCTATTGTAAAGAGCCCAAACTAACGTCAATGAATTATAACGTTGCTAAATTTAAGCGTACAACCATGAATTAACATGAAAACTGAAGTGACAGGTATTACGTTTAGTTGGTTACTTGACAGCTGTCAAGCGTTCATTTATTTCCCAAAGATACTAGGTACGCTAAAAAAAAGTGGGAACTAAAACAGTAAAACTAAAAGCAGCTTTAAATATGTTAACGTCTTGGTAAAAGTTCTACAGCAGGAACGTCAATTGCTTGCTTGCTTGGTTTCAGAAGCTTGAGGATTTTGATTGCCGAAATTAAAACTTCGGTCATAGATAACCTAAAAAAAAAGAATACCATTTATAATTAAAGTAATGTTCTCCCAATTTTCGTTCATTTTCCTACCATGAGTCAAGTAAGAATATCCAAATCAAATCTAAATCTAAAGCCTAGCACTGATGAAAAAAAAAAATCATTAGATAGAAGTCTACCTCTCATTATGATCTGATTTCTTTCCAGTAATCCTTGCTCCTCGTTTGTTTAGTTCGTCTTTCAATTCTTTAAGCAATAAATAGCAAAAAACAGTGGTGTAAATAAAGCGATAATGTGTTCACAGCGGCCTTCCCGCCGCTGCTGCTGCTGGGGTGGGTCTCCATGGGACTTAAACATAACTGGTGTAATGTGGGTGTACTATAGGTACACCTCTGCCCAACCCTTTGGAGAATAATGGCGTGAGTTTAGAAAGGTTCAAACGTCAAAAATGTATGGTTTTGATTACACATTTACTCACTACTTAATCTTTAATGCTTTCACGGACGGTAATTCTAGGAGGAGCTCGTGGTCGATCTATCAAGTTAAGCTACGCTTGCCGGGGTTGGTCCGTGGATGGGTTGGGGTTGGTACCATCTTTACATACCGACACTCCTCCTTGCCTCGGAAAGCACGTTAAGCCGTTGGTCCCTGCTGTCATTCGTGGATCTTTGACAGTCGTTACGGGTCGTCAGAATCCCGAAAGTCTGACAACCAGTCTTACCAAGGGGTATAGTATTACTCAGTTACTGGGATGTCGAGGTCAGATAGGCATTCGCGCCATGTAAAATACTGGTTTTCAGCTGCATCTGGTTAGACTGGAAGCCGACCCCAACATAGTTAGGAAGAGGCTAGTCAGATTGATTGCTTTCGCGGACGGTAAACGCCCATAGGCCTTTTAGAAACGAGATTACACGGTTGTAGTAAATGTACTGTCGCTACTTCGGCGTCTGCATCTCGTTCTCGTTGACGTCCCGTTCTCGGTGCGGTGGGTAAATAGCGATAGACGTCACAACAAAAAAATACTTCTATTGTGTCTCGTTCAGTGTCCGCAAAACCGTTACGCAACGTTTATAAATAAACCCCTGAATTAATTTTAATGTAGGCAACGGTAATAATCACCCAGGTAAGAGCTAGATTTAAATTAATGTATTTAGTGCCTGAGGCATGTTCATAAAGTTCATTACACTTGCTAATTGTAACTAAAATTAAAAAAATAACGGTTAAGTGCATTTTGTAACAAGTGTGCGCAATTAATGTTCTGTGTCATCTAGTACCTACATACCATTTCGCTTCTAGTCCCCGAAGGATTAGGCAGAAGTACACCCACATTTTGCCAGTCACAGTTATGTTTAAGTCCCATGTAATCGGTGGCGATCCTATTGCCATCAACAGGAATTCCAGAAAGGAAAACACAAACACTGCTCGACCTGGCAATCGAACCCAGGAGTCAGTCAGGACTTCATGCTCAGTACTAACGCTTGCGACCACACCAACGCGGCAGACCTACGATATAATTTTGAAAAAAATTCAAACAGTTATCGTTATCTTTTTAGGGTTCCGTAGTAAACAAGGAAACCTTATAGTTTCGTCATGTCCGTTGGTCTGTCTGTCTGTCCGCGGCTTAGCTCAGAGACTGTTAGGCGATTAACACACGGCACCGCGCACCGCCGCGGTAGGCGGTGAAGCGGATCTCATGTCGCATTGGCCTCTAATAAATCCGTAGATGCCTAACACACGTACACCGCCCAACCGCGCGGTCGAGCGGTGCTCGTTTCTACCGCAAACTGCTCCTACCGCGCGGTCGAGCGGTGCCGTGTGTTAATCGCCTTAGTACAAGAAAGCTGTAATTTGGCATAAGGTATACATATTAATCACGCCGACAAAGTGGTAATTTATTTTTAGGTTACCTCCCCTACACGTAAAGTGGGGATGTATTTTTTTTCTCGTCTATCCCATTGTGTGGGGTGTCGTTGGAAAGGTCGTTCAAAAATATTTTGGGTGTGTGGAAAATATTTTTCAATTTAGAGATCCGTTTGCGTAATATTAAGCTTTAATTAAGTGCTAATTTTAGTTACGAGTCTTGTGCTAGCTAAATACAGTGCGCGCAAAACTTTTTGAGCTCTCGGAAGTTGCACGCGAGTGGCTGCGCAGTAGGTAAAAAATGTTTCACAGCTTACAATAAATGATTTTGCACTCATCTGTGCCCTGCGCGGTTTAGTACTCGGGCCTACGTTCAGAGGGCTCATAAAGTTTTGCGAGACTTGTATTTGTGAAAAATTCACATCAGTTGCATATACAGGGTGTTTGGCAGAACGTTGAACATACGAAAATGGTGGATAGGTGGGGTCATCTGCTACTTACTCAACCCATTTTTTTTTTTTTAAATGCAAGTTGAAATTTAGTTTCAAGTATTTTTTTACATATTTCTGTAAGTTTGAGGACTTATAACTTTTTTTCTAGCTAACATCTGAATAAAGCAATAGTTTTATAAGAATCTACCAACATTAACGATAAAAAAAAATGCCTGTTTTATCCATTTGTGATAAAAAATACACTCTAAAGTTAAGAAAGTGGTGAAACTAGAAGAAAGCAAAAAAAAATTATTTTTAATATCCTGGGGTCCAGGGCCAATTAAATTAGGGCTGAGTAAGTAGCAGATGACCCAATCTATCCACCATTTTCGTATGTTCAACGTTCTGCCAAACACCCTGTATATCGATGTTACTAGTAATAATCGACCAATTTAGTTTTTCAACTACAACTTTAAGTTTGTTCTTGGGATAAATTCATCCCAACTACGGAACCCGTCATTGTGCGTGGTCCGACACGCACTTGGCAGGTTTTTATTAATAGGTATTATGAATTCCACAGTGATATCATTTTTATTCAACCCCAGTCAACTTTTGCCCTAATTAGATTCAATATTGACATTATCCCATGGATTCTGTGTTAATTTTTACCAATTTTGAAGAGGAACATAAAAAAAAGTCTAATAGTTTACTTGACGATTTGGCACCAGGAATGGGGAATAAAGAAAATGTCGTGAGGGTAGTTTTGAGAATGAATGTGGATGGCTATAAGAGTAGGGGAATACCAAAGAAACGATGGATGGACTGTGTGGAAGATGATATGGATAGAAAGGGAGTGCTACCGAGATGACGACTGATAGAGAAGTGTGGAAGAAAAAGGCATGTTGAGCCGACCGAGAGACTGAGAATTATGATGATTCCGATATAGTAACTATTAAAATAACTTGTTTCTAGTTTAAAAATCCTCACCAATTTGCTTTGGACTTTAATAAAATAATTAAAAATAATGACTATCGAATTATTGACTTGAAATAAACTTCTTATGAATGAATTCTTTATTATCTGATTGGTTACATTATACCTATCAAATAATAAATAAAGGTTGATTCACATTGAGCTAGTATTTCCATCCAGCACTGGAATCCAGTGACACTAAATCGATTTTTGATCAATCTGAGGCCCTAGTGTCAGTTGACCAGTGAAGGCCAGTGAAGGGCCAATCGGAGCGCCGAACGCGGTCGATGCGTAAAGTCGAGATGGTTAGAGAAACACACACTAGGGCGTCTGACTAGCCTTTTTCCAACTATGTTGGGGTCGGCTTTCAGTCTAACCCAGTGCACGCATGCACTTTGCCTATTGCCTATTGAGCGCATAGTAACAATTAAATGTATAAATGCGGCTCTGTACAAATGTCAATGATGCGAACGTAGATACGCGCGGGGGACGTTTCGGTCAATAAGCAAGATATCAAATTTTATTCAAAATTCAAACTTTATTTCAAAGATTAATTTCGCAAGTATTTTCACCAAAAATTAACAGGATATAGAAAATTAATCATTTACTGTAACTGCCTTTCAAAGTTTTCCAAGGCTAACTTTTAGAAAGCGTTATGGAGTGAAAGAGGATGGGAGTTGAAAATTGTATTATGACAGTTTGGACTGAAAGGATTGGCTCTCATAAGAAATTTTAGTCATTATAGTATTGTTATTTGGCTCTATTAGCTAAGAGTTGGTGGATGTCACATGTGTTCGAATTCTTGGTTCTAGGAACATGCCGGTTTCCTCATGATGTTTTCCTTGTACATTTTGAGAACAGTGATGTCATTTTTGTACACAAATTCAAAGTTAAGTGCATGTCTGAGTTCGAACCCACGACTGGATTGAAATAGAGCCGCGACAAATTGGCCGGTCCAGTCCTACTGGCTTGAAATACTGGATCAATCTGAATCAGCCTTAATCGAGCGACTCGTTGTTACGTCTATGCACGGTTTTTTCAATTGACGATCAAAGTTATTTTTTATTTATGGTTTTTTAGTTAGCTTGGCAGTCCGAACTCCAAAGTTCTATTAATGGTTATTAATAGTTGTTTATAGTCACATGCTGCCGCCAGCGAATTCGTTTGCTAATAAACATAAATACGTCTTTGATTTTTTCAAGAGTAAAGTTTTGAAAAATCATTAATTGTCTGACAGCCGACACGATACTGTTTTTTACAAGGTTTCTTTATATTATTTATGTAGTTATCTATTCTAACATAGATGTATAGATAACGACATATCTATACCAATAAATAAAATTGAAGTGTCTATAATATAAAAGTACATAAGTATGATACTTATTAAATTATAAAAAAAAAACTATAAAAAAAAAATTGTCTGTCTTTTTTTTCCGGCTAATCTCTGAAACGGCTGGATCGATTATGATGGCAGATAGTTGATGTTAAAAGGAGTAAGTTAAACTACTTTAACTTTAGAAAAAAAAATTGGGTCCACGCGGGCGAAGACACTAATTTACAATAAAATTTTAGTCATCATTATTCTCCATTCCATTTCATTAGTGGTCGGCATGACATGTCTTCTTCATCCATCTCTATCAGCTGTCATCTCGGTAGTCTGATGATATCTTATTCTAACTTAGCTGCATATACCTATATCTTCATCTTGATCCGCCCCTGCTTCGCTCAGGATGGCACGGCGCGGCGAGACCATTGCCGCGATTTTCTCGCCCGTGGAGATTTCGCCTAAATATCGTAGTGCCTGCCGTTCTGTTGTTTCTATCCTTATCAGTACTTATGTATAATCGTTATTCTAATTTTTTATCAACCGGGGGTAGAATATCACTTACCCGTCATAAAACAACCCCCGGAGTAAAGGCGTACCACACATTTTTCATGAATGCCATTAATTTTTGTCAATTCAACAACATTCATTGCGTTATTTACGTTATCAAGCAGAAGAATTTTTCATACATATGCAGCAATGGATTCATGCCCCTTCACCCCAGTAGCACACCTCACAATAGACTCGCGTCATTTTCCGCTACTCTCATCCGATTCGAGTAGCGGAACATGACGCGAGTCTATTGAATTTAACTACAGCGGTTTCACTGCTAAGGTTTCGCGGCGGAGGTGTACTACTGGGGTCACGGCTGCGGAGTTTCGCTAGGTAAATGAATTTGACCCTGTTTATCTAACTAACCCAGCCGTCAAAGCACATCGAAATTCAGAAAAAGTTCGGCATTGTAGACTGTTGTTTCTTTCTACAGCTGAATGACTGATAGGGGGCGTTTTTAGTCCCTGAAATTGTTTTGGAAAAACCGGCCAATTGCGTGTCGAATCACGCACAGTGAAGGGTTCCTTAGTTGGGATGAATTTATACCAACCACAAACTTAAAATTATAGTTGAAAAACATGCATCGATATAATGTTTCGGCGTATTTCGAGATTTAAATCAACTGAAAAAACTTTTGCCTATAAAAAGTGAGAAATAAGTACGGCAAAGCTTCTTGGTGGTAGATTAAGTAGGTATTTATTTAACTGGCACGTCAACAACATAAATACAGACAAGGATATGTAGAACTTCAGTGGACGAGGTCTCATGTTTACGTCGAAATCAGACATGCACAAGATTTGCATATTACATCACATATTCTGATAATAAAAGAGGAGCTTGTGGCTAAGTAATAGCAGAAGCACGGGTCGATCCATCAGGTTAAGCTACATTTGGCCTGGTTGGTCCTTGATCCGAGACTCCTCCGTGCCTCGGAACACGCTAAGCCGTTGGCCCCGGCTGTCACTTGTTACGGAATCTTTGACAGTCGTTACGCGTCGACAGAAGCCCGATAGTCTGACAATCAGTCTTATCAAGGAGTGCCTATCGTTTTACCCAGTTACTGGGTTGTGGAGGATAGATTAGGTAGTCACTCCATTTAAAATACTGGTATTCAGCTGCATCCGATTAGACTGGAAGCCGACCCCAACATAGTTGGGACAAGGCAAGGCAGATTGATTCTGACTGAGAGTAACTTGAATAAATTACTTTGTTTTTGGTGCATCCCCCTACTACATGGGACGAATTTTGGTGTGCTATTTCAGCCTACCCTTTCTGGGGATACAAGCGTGATGTTCTGTCACATAGTCTATCATATTAACCATGACCGTATTAACAAAGGAAGTCGACAACTAAGGCACTCAATTGCCTACAAACCTGCCTTGGTGCAAATGACCATATTTGGAACATTTACCTATAACCTAAGGTCTAGGTAACTATTTAAATGCATGTCTCACATTACTTAATGTTATTTCCACTTAAGAGTCCTATTACATTTTTTTAACGGAAATTCATGATTTTTGACCATGTAATTTTCAGCAGCAGTAAGATATTTTAATTATTTGATTATAATAACTATAGTGCCATTCTCTTTCTTGTAAGTTGGAGTTACACATAATTTTCGTGTAATTTGCTGAATTGACGCGGAATATATAGTACTTTAATTTAATTTATTGAAATTTTGTCTTATTATATTGAGAAACAAAAACTAATGAAACGTATTCACTGTAGATCGAAGTTTTATATCATATTAGTTAATTTGATTTAATTGTGTTTATTTGGAATATAATGGACATGAAAATCAAGACATTTATTGGTTTTCTTTACGACTTTTCCCTGAAAACTCAAGGAATTTAAAGAAATTCTAGAACTCCAATAAACAATTAAAACATTCAAGTTATCGTTTAGTAACTTTCGCTTTTATTAGAACTGAATGAAACAATGTGAATTTGAGCGTCAAAGTTCCATTGCCGACGTTTTTCCTTGTAAACTGAGTTTGTAAAATATTCATAGTAAATTACACGACAAGAAAAGTTAAAATGTGCAACTCCAACTTACAATAAAGAGAATGGCACTATCGTTATTCATATCAAATAATTCAAATATCTTACTGCTGCTGAAAATTACAACGTCAAAAATTATGAATTTGCGTCAAAAATGTAATAGGACTCTTAAACAAATATCAACTTTATGCTAATGTAAACTAAGTTGATTTAAACATGACTAGTGCAAATGAGAAAATCATAAAACGTATGGAAGTTGAAGCGCAAACTCAACTTTATGTGTAAGTGTTAAAGTATTTTTTTTTAAATTGTGTTTGTTTACATGTTCGGAAATTAAATTGCGAACGTAGAATATATCTTACTAGAATCAAGGTAGATTCAAACTGGTTAGCCATAGACTTTAGTATATTTTTTCCTTAATATATTTAACCTTAGTTTCTAGTGTTAAGTATGGTCAGTTAATAGTTGAAGTTAATGGTCACTTCCTGTCATTATTATAATCTTTGGTTGATTAGTTTCCTTGCAGATCAATGATAATAAAATGTATATGTTGCTACAAGGTAAAGCACACTGTTTTTGCAATCTGATTGGTAAATTACTTGGGACAGTCACAACTTCACGAGCATAAATTACCTTAAACGCAAGATTTAAAGTATTAATACATATTTTATGGTTTTACGTACAAAGTAGGTATAATCGAAACCATGATACTTTTATAAAAGTCACCCAAAGTGCAATGGAGAGGGCTATGCTTGGAGTTTCCCTACGTGACCGAATCAGTAATGAAGAGATTCACAGGAGAACCAATGTAACCGAGATAGCCCGAAGAATTGCCAAACTTAAGTGGCAGTGGGCAGGGCACATTGATAGACAGACGGCCGATGGGGCTGAAAGGTTCTGGAGTGGCGACCGGGTACCGGAAGACGTATCGTTGGAAGGCCTCCCAGAAGGTGGACCGATGACATTGGGAAGGGCGCAGGAACCTGCTGGATGCGGGCAGCATCCGGTCAAAGTGGCTGTGCTTGAGGGAGGCTTATGTCCAGCAGTGGACATCTTTCGGTTGAAATGATGATGATGAATTCTGATATGAAATAGGTAATTCTTGTTTCATGAGAAAAACGCTTTGGAATTTTGCGTAAATGTATTTAGGTTATGACCGCTTTTCGGGTACAGGCCTCGTCCAATTTTCTCCAATTTCCTTATTTTGGCTTTGACCATCCAGTCTTTGTCTATGCATTTTTTATTTCATCTACCCAGCGTTCCGTTGGGCGAGCTTGAGTCTTTTTCCTGTTGGTCCCGACCATGTCGTCGTTCTATGGGTCCATCTTGTGACAGGTAGGCGTGCTACATGGCCTGCCCATTTCCACTTCAGACACTGGATATGGTCGAGTATATTCGTTTTTTTCTTTCTCAGTTTTAATTATGGTCTGGCAGTTTGAGTACCTACTTTATGCGGCCTACCCAAATGTCCTTTCTTTTATATTGTTCGTCGAGCCGTTATGCTCCTTAAGTTCTGAGTTGAGCTCCACGATTACTGACAAATGCTTCCAGTGACTGGACAGCTCTGAGTTTGTTTCACCATTTCTTCTCAGGGGTACTCAGATAGGAAATGTCGTTTCCATCTTGCTTATTTTTTATTATGACGTGTAAAAGTGATTTCGATATTCTATTTAGAGAATAAATAATTTTATTTCTATGGGCTTAAGTTGTCTGAGAATATTCATTTTTTTTATTTTTTTTCATTTCAAACATTTGTGCGATTGTGTTGTGACATAAGAAAAAACAAGATGGCGGCGCCGCGTTAGTTCCGATTCTAACCACGCGCCAAAATAGCCTCGTAGCGCTATATGTATCATGTCTCTTTGTATAGAATCTTTGTTTGTGGGATTCTTTTTACCCTCGAAGCATGCTAAAGGCTGGGTGGATTTTAATAAGTGAGGTGTTCATCGACCCGTCTAGGTCGCGCGATTGTTATAGAATGCTTACTTTTTATAAAGTTAAAATAATATTATGTTTTGAAAATAACATTTCAATACCGAGTGGGGTATGGGGTGGGTTGTGGAGGCAATCGCTGTTTGTCAAATACTGTTATTCAGTTGTATCCGGAACTGGAAGACCCCAACATAGTTGGCAAAAGGCTAGACATGTTGATTGATTTTGACCATGTAGGGCATCAAAAATCAAATAAAATATAAAAATCTAAAAACCCGACTGACATAAGCAGTGCTGTGTTTCTGTAACCATCTCATCGTGAAAACTGAGGTGAAGTGAGCTTGGAGTGAGCTGTCAGTCCCTAGCAGCAGGTGGAATGATTCACTTGACCTTTTTTTCACCGTGAGATTATTATAGAATAGACCGGCTGGTACCAAAAAGCTTATGTCAACCCTGTTGTAAGTCCTCAGGTCGGGGGTTGCGTCCACTAAAAGGGTCTGAACACACGTACCACAACCACACACATCGCAGCGACATAATGTGGACAAGTAGTGGTTACGTTACGTGTGAAAAGTGTCGCTGCAGCTTCTTGCAGTTGCATTCTAGTAACAAAGAATTTCGATGTGGTCGCTTTGTCGCTAGTAGTTACAATGTGGTTAGTGTGCAGACAGACCAAGTCTGCTATTTTTATAAATTCGTCATTCCAACACGATCATTGTCATTTTGCTAAAAGTTCGTAATCTGCTAAATTCATAATGGTCGATCATTGGTTGATCATTGTAAGTAGGTATTCCACAAACACGATACTCGTAACGAATTAAAAGCAATGACTGCACAATGACGTTCTCATGGTAGGTCACTGATCAAAGGAACTGTCAAAATTTGATGATGGGATTACCGCCTAAGTCAGTCATTCATTTGCCATTATGTACGAGATTACTAATAGATGCCGTTTCTTTCAATGGAGTGTCAGTGGTTGACCATTAGAAAGTCATAATGACGCTGTAGCGGTTACACCGCCACATACGAACTACGCATCAAAGAAATGACGTCACACAAATCCTGCATCGCGCAATTAGAGTTTACCGCGCGAACGACATATAAGACTATCCGACATCAACAGTCGGGCAGTCGGCCCGCCAGACACAACACCCGTCTGGTTGGAGGATCCTCCCTTTTCTATGGTGGATGAGTGAACTTTACACCCTGTTCCTCATGCTTCTAAATTGGTGACCCCGAGTATGAACGTCAACGCAGCCTTCGTGCAACTACTTCAGCGTGACGTCATCATCATCACTCCCGCAAACTTTCGTGTGGCGAGTCACACAGACAGCCAGCACCCTTGGCTTCAACGGGTATCCTGACCACCAGCATGCAGCGAACGCGCATTCCTGGTCATCACCCTCAGCCTCATCACCCCGACTCACTGGGGAATCACCGCAATCATCTCAATCAGCGCAATCACCGCTATCACCTCAATCACCGCAATCACCTCAATCACCACAACCTCCGCAATCACCGCAGACAGTTCCGACTCACCGCGAACTGTGCGGCACCCGGTTCCGACTCACTGGAACCTTAGCTGGCACTGTGAAGCATCGCAAGATACAAAACTCAGCCCACTATCGACCTCCGGTCTCCGGAGGGGAGTGATGTAGCGGTTACACCGCCACATACGAACTACGCATCAAAGACATGACGTCACACAAATCCTGCATCGTGCAATTAGAGTTTACCGCGCGAACGACATATATAAGACTATCCGACATCAACAGTCGGGCAGTCGGCCCGCCAGACACAACACCCGTCTGGTTGGAGGATCCTCCCTTTTCTATGGTGGATGAGTGAACTTTACACCCTGTTCCTCATGCCTCTAAAACGCCATTATGTTAGTAGATTACCAAACTTGTCAAAATCAACAATTATGAAATCAATGATAGACCATTCTGACACTATTGTACCTAATAGCAGTTATGAGGCCCTGATCACGCACATGGTTGATTTTGACGGACAACTGTGGGCCGTGTGAATAAACTATTCATTTTCATACAAATTAGCGCCCGTCCACATGTTGTCGTTGTGGTTTGGTTGTGGTACGTGTGATCGGTCCCTAAACCATAGATAAGTGAGACATTTGTAATATAGTTCCTTGATAAACTGCACAAACAGTAATGGCTGTCTGTGTATTTACAATTATACTTATTAATGCGGTTGACCCAAAAACGTCAAATGCAGTCGGTATGAGACGATGGCGTAATACAGCCATGATAATTTAGATGTTTTATGGTCTGTCTAAGTTTATTAGATTTCTACATGTTTCCCAGGATTAGGTCATCTGCAAGGTCTCCTCCAAATATTCTTATAATTATGTTTCTATCATATTTCGGGGAAAAAATCGGTGCTATAATAACAGAAGATGTTATATTCTTTAAGTTTAGATTGAGGAATGTTTTCTGATCCATTTATTTACATTTTCATCAAATACTCTTCGAACAGACCATACACACATTTCGTTTTACCGTACTGCCCTGATTATTCCGGCCGTTAAAAAGGGAGTCCATTACTTTTAGTGCTTCTTCGAAATTAGTTTCTTTTAAGCTTTTTCGTTGAACACAAATTGGATGAGACAAATAAGATTTCTTGAAAAAGCACTGTTCCCAGAAGTATTAAATGGTTTCGCTCGGAGTACTGGCAGTAAGTTCATTATAATTTTGATAATAACTACAAGATATTTTTTCTTTTTTTTTTCTGTACTCGTGACACGCCCCAGTCTCACACGAGTAGCAGAGAATATTATATGCCCTTAATCATAATCATTTAATCACTTGTTGACATAGGTACCTACATTAAAAAAGTTGTTATAAAAATTAAAAATAGCGGGCTATGTTATACCAGAAGGCGTAAGTACAAATATTCATGGATGTCATTGATACTAAAATTGATAACATAATTACATTCATCAAAGGATACAAAAAAAAAATATATATATATATAAATGTAAAAAGAAAAAAAATATTGCTACGTCAATATTCAAATAAAGTTTAACAAAAAAGAGAGAAAAAAAATGTGATATAATAATTAAAAAATGTCACATGCACTGTTAAATGGACTTAAACATACCTGCAGTGCTATCCTGTAACCATCTCACCGTGAAAACTTAGGTGCAGTGAATTGTCATTCCAACAGGGTGAGATGACACTGACAGCTCACTCCACGCTCACTTCACATGTTTTCACGGTGAAGTGGTTACGGGAATCGACATGCAGGTCAATGAGTACCAACTAAGGAGGCCCAGATGCCTACATTTTTTTTTCTGTCGTATTGTCGTATCAGCCTATGCGTCCAGCATGTTATGGGTTAGATTAAAATGTAACTGACGTGCATCCCACTTGGAGACACATTTTTACCGCATAGATAAGTCTGAAATCACCAACCCGTCTTGAGCAAGCGTGGTGATCAGTGCTCGTGCCTTCTCTGTATGAGAAGAGGCCTTTGTTCTGCAGTGGGACAATAAACTCCTGCTGACAGGTGCGACGCGATTCTAGTAAAACAATTTCCATAATCATATGTTCATAGAAAGTGTTCTACTAGAGTCGCGTCGCGCTGTCGCGTCAGGCCTGTTTGCAGGAGCCTTAATAGGCTGGTTTTATTATAAGAGCAGGATGATGACGTATACATAATTTATAGAAAAACAACGTTTACGGACATTACATCACGGCTTGTATCCATGAAGCTCAGTTGGTTGCGGTTATAAACACATAAGTCTTGTACTATTCCTCAAGGTCAAAATGACGGCCAAGAATAGCCTAACGTATGTAAGTAAACTGTAAATCAATAATACTTGTACCTTATTTATGTAATGTACTTCTTAGGGGGTAGGAAAAATGTTACCTTACTAGGTTTTGCCCGCGTGGATGTCGGAAAATATCCTACGGATTAAAAAGTACCCTATGTGTTAATCCAGGTTATATACGATCTGTTTGCCAAATTTCATCCAAATCCGTTCAGCCGTTTTTGCACCAATCTGGAACATACATCCAGACAAACGAGCAAAAATTCAATACTCAATTCTTTATTGCATTCCACAATTTAGGCTTAGGTGGTCAATATTTGCCAAAAGAAACAATGATGGCCCCTGTCGGGTACAGCAAAAGAAAGATAATATATGTGGAGAAGATTACTTATCATTTACATAACTTATTCTCAACACACTTTTACAAATTAATATTTGTGAGTTCAGTTCCTGTAAGAAAGCGATTTCGAAGCATGGTGTTCACCAAGTATCGGTCTTCTCGTGCTGTGGTACACCTGGTTCTGCCCGTTCCTGGTCTGCGTAGGTTAGAACCAGTTTCTTCGTAACGTCGGAGAACTCTTTGTACTGTTGACAGCGACACACCGACAGTCCTGGCTGTATCGCGCTGACTCCGGCCGGTTTCCAGCATTGTAAGTATTCTGGTGCATTCTTCAGGCGTAAGCGACATAATTTCAGCTTGAATAATGAATATAGAGCACTATCAACATGGTTTATGTACCCACATAAATGACAGATTACAAACAAAAGCAAAACCAAATGCTGTAATTTCGTAGTTCCATCTTCGAAAGTGGCCCTTTTTCAAATTTGATTTTTTTATGATATAACTTTACAATAACTAAGAAGTTTTAATACCTTCATTTAAGGAGTATTACATTGTCTATTAAATACAATTTATTGCATTAACCTATCATTTTTAGTTTCCGAGATTTTTAACATTCTTTAAGTGACCCGGATTCATTGCTCTCGAGTGTATATGACATACTGTAATTAATTCGTAAAATTATGTCTAACGCGGATAAAAAACTGAGAATCACGCAAGCGTATTTTTCTGAAACCTTCACCATTTTAAAGATAAATTAACTATTGTTATTTTAGTAAACGTGTTTTATTAAAATACATTTTGTTTTATGTATAATAAATTAAAAATGCGTCTAATTTGGGACAGCGCTCATTGATGGGCGAGTCCTATTACTGGCTGGACGTACGGCGCGTTCCGTGAGCTCAGCACAGAACACGCAAGCTAACCACTCAAGGTCACTGGTCGTGTCATAAGGAGTAAACTCCAGAAATATTTTATCGTTATAGATATTGATAGGTATCTATTAAGTCCGCAGAGTTTCGCCAGCAAATTTAATGTGACCTTGCAGCAGGTATAATAAAATAGTAAGTAGTTGGAAAATATTTTTTCAATAATAATAATATTTTCCAACTACTTACTATTTTATTATACCTGCTGCAAGGTCACATTAAATTTGCTGGCGAAACTCTGCGGACTTAATAGATACCTATCAATATCTATAACGATAAAATATTTCTGGAGTTTACTCCTTATGACACGACCAGTGACCTTGAGTGGTTAGCTTGCGTGTTCTGTGCTGAGCTCACGGAACGCGCCGTACGTCCAGCCAGTAATAGGACTCGCCCATCAATGAGCGCTGTCCCAAATTAGACGCATTTTTAATTTATTATACATAAAACAAAATGTATTTTAATAAAACACGTTTACTAAAATAACAATAGTTAATTTATCTTTAAAATGGTGAAGGTTTCAGAAAAATACGCTTGCGTGATTCTCAGTTTTTTATCCGCGTTAGACATAATTTTACGAATTAATTACAGTATGTCATATACACTCGAGAGCAATGAATCCGGGTCACTTAAAGAATGTTAAAAATCTCGGAAACTAAAAATGATAGGTTAATGCAATAAATTGTATTTAATAGACAATGTAATACTCCTTAAATGAAAGTAAAAAAAATATGAGTCACCATACATTTTATTAACACAAAATTACATAAACAAAAAAACTGCTGATCTCTCCTTAAAACAAAAATAGGAAACATGAAATTTTTGAACTTTATTACGATTTTCTTGAATTTTAATACTTCGTATTGCCTCCTCGTGCTTCCATTACTGCGTTTACGCGGTTTGGCATGCTGTACACTAAGTTCCTTATACGATTTTGGGGAATATTCTCCCATTCCTCTGTGAGAGCAATTTTGAGCTCATGAAGCGTGATTGGGGGAGGGTTTCGTTGTTTTACGCATCTGCCTAGCTCGTCCCAAGCATGCTCGATCGGGTTGATATCCGGGCTGCGCGCTGGCCACTCCATACGAGTAATGTTCATCTCTTGAAGGTAGTCATTCACAATCCTACCTGTATGAGGTCGGGCATTGTCATGCATAAATATAGCATCCTCACCTAAATTGACCATAAATGGACCAACGTGATCATTGAGGATTTCTTCCACATATCTTTCGCTAGTTAAAGAGCCGTTTTCTATGATCACCAGCTCTGTGCGACTTTCAGAAGAAATTCCGGCCCACACAAGTACAGACCCACCACCGTAGGCTAGTTTTTCTTCGATGCATGCTTGCTTGATCTTTCCCCTGGTCTTCGATACACTCTGTGTCTTCCATCGTGCTTGTAGAGCATAAATTTTGATTCGTCGGAGAACATAACTTTTGACCAATCTTCAATACTCCAATTTACGTGGCTCTGGGCATATCTTAGTCTTAAAATACGATGCCCACGCTCCAGTTTAGGGCCGTTTGCAGGTCTAAGGGGTTTTAAGTTAGATTCAGCAAGCCGACGTCTTACTGTCCATGCACTTGGGTTACTTCCTCCGAGGCGTCGAAACTGATTTGTGAGTTCAGTTCCTGTAAGAAAGCGATTTCGAAGCATGGTGTTCACCAAGTATCGGTCTTCTCGTGCTGTGGTACACCTGGTTCTGCCCGTTCCTGGTCTGCGTAGGTTAGAACCAGTTTCTTCGTAACGTCGGAGAACTCTTTGTACTGTTGACAGCGACACACCGACAGTCCTGGCTGTATCGCGCTGACTCCGGCCGGTTTCCAGCATTGTAAGTATTCTGGTGCATTCTTCAGGCGTAAGCGACATAATTTCAGCTTGAATAATGAATATAGAGCACTATCAACATGGTTTATGTACCCACATAAATGACAGATTACAAACAAAAGCAAAACCAAATGCTGTAATTTCGTAGTTCTATCTTCGAAAGTGGCCCTTTTTCAAATTTGATTTTTTTATGATATAACTTTACAATAACTAAGAAGTTTTAATACCTTCATTTAAGGAGTATTACATTGTCTATTAAATACAATTTATTGCATTAACCTAGCATTTTTAGTTTCCGAGATTTTTAGGATTCTTTAAGTGACCCGGATTCATTGCTCTCGAGTGTATAAATTATCTATAACATTCACAGATTAAGTTAATAAGAAAATGCTCTAATTTAACATATATTTTTTCCAAATCAGTAACTGTAGCGGTTACACCGCCACATACGAACTACGCATCAAAGACATGACGTCACACAAATCCTGCATCGCGCAATTAGAGTTTACCGCGCGAACGACATAGATAAGACTATCCGAAATCAACAGTCGGACAGTCGGCCCGCCAGACTCAACACCCGTCTGGTTGGAGGATCCTCCCTTTTCTATGGTGGATGAGTGAACTTTACACCCTGTTCCTCATACTCCTAAATAACACTAGATAACTACTCGTTTAGACGTGATCTTCAGTATAAAATAATTAAAAGTCGGTTATTCTTGTCTTAAGAATTGATTTTCATATTATAAACATACTCTGGTTTAACAGGGTACCTCCTGGATATCTATGGTACCTCCCCTACACGTAAAGTGGGGATGTTTTTTTTTCTCGTCTATCATAGCCACACCAATTTTTTTTGTTCTTGATTTTATTTTACCACTATCGGCGAGATTAATATACATACCCATGCCAAATTACAGCTTTCTAGTACTAACCGTCTCTGAGCTAAGCCGCGGACAGACGGACATGGCGAAACTATAAGAGTTTCTTGTTTACTACGGAACCCTAAAAAATTGTCGATCGCAGCTGTTATTTTGGTCGACCAAACTAAAAATCAGAGTTTAGAAAAGTTCTCGTTGAACTTGAACTTTTGCCTTTTTCCGTTCCTGTAAAAGAAGCTGTGGAATTCTCAACGAACAAAACTAACCTATCAGACATAGATGTTGTCCCTCGCACACTCTCTCTGCGCTCAACGCTCTCCTGCACGCGCAGCATTGACCACCGTAGAAACGGGTTTTGTCGACTGAAGAATAGACAAAATGACAAACAACCACAATCTGTAAATTTGTCTATTCTTTCGTCGACAAAACCCGTTTCTACGGTGGTCATGCGTGCTGGACGCTATGCCTGACTGTGATGTGTTCGCGGATGAATGGACGAAGATCTTGTCAGTATGTCTAGAGTATTGTGCGATGAGCGTATGAATGTCGAATAGTTATATACTTAAATAATATGTTTGTGTATTTAACTAATGTAGTTGGCCGTGGCCGTTTTATGTTAGAATTAATTAAGGATTTTTCTGACCTGAACATTTAATCCCAGACATCGCTGGCGCTCCTTAGGCTAGTTAAAGATTAGGCTTCTTATTTAATACATTTCACGATAAACTATTTGTAGATACCATTGAATGAAGTGACTAAATAAACCTTGATAACTAGTTAAAGTAGTTTAAAAATAACTTGTAATGAAACGCACCTGGTTATACTGGAAACAAGGTGGGAATCTATACCTACTTATAATCTCACATAGGAAGGAAACTATTAGAATGATTTGATCAATCAACACTGCATAACAGTCCATAACTAAACTTACGAGCGTGCATTCTGAAAGTGGGCAGCAGGATTTGACTTTCACTTTGACTTTGAGAGTCAAAATCAAATCATTTATTTCAAATATGCACTTTTTTTTTTCGGTGGGAATTCATCTAATGACTTCTCTCGCTCTGGGCGGAGCGGGAGGGCGTGTCAGACTCTTACTGACTAAAACCCACCCGTGTTCCTTCACCTCCTGATGATTTCCCACCCAATAAAAAGGGAACCGTTAGGGATCGATAATTTATTCAAGAATTCAAATAACTTTATTTTGAATAAATACATCCATTTGTTTTACACGCTCAAATGTCTGTATCTGAATGAACTCTTTCGCGCTCGTTTTCGTTATAAATAATTGCTTATTTCACTAAATAAATAAAAACTAAATAAATAAACTAAATAGCAAGTATATTAGACCACCGACGAGTTCGAACGGTCGAATAGTGCAACCTTAAGCCTACAACTACATTATACTAGTGAAAAATAAAATGGAAACCATAAACGAATTGAAGATATCAAAGGAGTCATCAAAGAAGAGGTATTCCATCGTGTCTGCAAGTGATATTTGTAAGTGTGACAATAATTTAGTGTTAGTTCTTTATTTACCCCCTCTTAGTCAAAACTAATAGCATCGTGTCGTGGAGTCGAGGCTTTGCTCGCGTAGATATTGTTCTAATCCTGTCTGCTTGGAAAACCAAATTAACGAGATAAAAAGCATCCTATATCCTTCGCCTTAAGCCCTGTTGGTCTAAGATTCGCAGAGGAACGACCTTCAGCCATCTGTTTAATGGATAAAAAGTATTTTAAATCAAATTTAGTATGATAAAAATATATCGCGAGTGGGTTGGCTAAAAAATGACTGGCCCGGATTTTTTTAACCTACCCATCGCGTTATATTTTTTCTCGCGTTTAAATTTGATTTAAAATACTTTTCATCCATTAAACAGATGGGTGCAGGTCCTCTGCGGGTCCTATGCTATGTGCCAATTTTCGTTGAAATCGATTCAGTAGTTGAGGTGTTAAGAACTAATAAACAGACACACTTTCGGGTTCATAAAAATAGTAAGGATGCCAAAGGAAACCCTAAAAAATAGACCCTCTTTCCTTATACGTGTGCGCTCATCGCAGTAGCATTTTATAGATGGACTAATTGATTTATCTAAATATCCACCAATGTAATTCCAAAATCAGCGGTGTAGTTGCGTAACACACATAACGTAGCAATCGATCGCTATGCCTTTCATTTTGACAGTTCAGCTACATTCATTGCGTTATGTACGTTGTTAAGCAAACGCATTTTTCAAACCTATGAAAAAATAGATTATAATATCCGTCAAAACTCTCGGATTCTGATTGAAAGTGTGTTAAAAATAGTGCAATCGACGCCGACGCTCTGCTCCGTACTAAAGTACAGCTTACAGTACTAGTACAGTAATAGCGGAGTGGGGCGCGTCGTCGTGGATTGCACTATCTGTACTCGATTAGGGTGCTGATCACTTAGGAAAAAATACAGACTCTACTACTTTCTAGACCCAACACACTTTTCAACTCCCTTTAACCTCAACCTCTATTGTTTCAGGCTCATCATCAGACGAAGACGAAGGCGTCCAGCCTCATGAGAAGGCCATCGCAGCTGGTACCCCCAACCCAGCCTACTGCGTCAGGAACGTCGAACAGCATGCTTTTGGGAGACGGGAGATTGAAATCGCTGAGCAGGAGATGCCCGGCATCATGGCGCTTAGAGCGAGGGCTAAGGAAGATAAGCCGCTGAAAGATGCTAAGGTAAGATAATACAGTATCTTGACCTAAAGTCTGACAACCAGGCATATGGAGGTCAGATAGGCAGTCGCTTCATGTAAAATACCGGTATTCAGCTTTATCTTTCCAGCAAGAGAAGAGGTGTCAATAGCGCACCTACATTTTAATTCTTTACTACATTATTCTAACCTTGGCATAGAGGATATCGTGATCTAGAGGGCGGTCCCTCCAGGGCGAGGCCTTCCCATGGCACTGCGGTTGGGTTGACCCCTGCGAATATCCCTAATGTGGATAACTCGGATGCGTAAGTTTTCGTATCATTATAATTATTTTCTTTGCAAGACTCAGGCTGCGTCCTATAAACCCGATCGTTGCGCAAATCCGCGATTGTTGTGTCCATAATTCACTTTTTGTTGACGACAGAGGGCGCCTTCCGGTTTTCCGAACATAAAGTTGCTTCACATAAATTGGTATTGGTAAGGGCAGGAGAATAAGAATGACTTACAGCTAAACAAATTGGAATAAAAATAGTAAACAATTATTACATTACAAGCCAATTTTCAACCGACTTCAAAAAAGAGGTTCTCAATTATTTTTTTTTTTTTTTTTGTTACGGGATTACTCCGCCAATTATGAATTGATTTTGATGATTCTTTTTATGTTTGGTAGGGCATACTTCAGAAGTGGTCCCATATAAATTTGGTCAAGATCTGATGAAGGGTTTTTGAGTTAGCTTCAATAATACGTATTTTTCCCATCTAGTATATGTGGACGATATTCTAATAGTTCCTGTCACTGTAATTTACATAGCAGTTAATGGGTATTCAAATTTTTGTGGGGGTTTTGTGTAGGTACCACAACTAAAAAGTGAAAAATAAAAACTTTTTCACAAAAAATAAAACCGGTGGTAAAGTCGGTGGCAAAAAAACGAAAATAAAACCCCAAAGACACCGACTTCCGAAATCAAAGTTATTTTTCACTTTGTAGTGTTTTTTTTGGAAGTCGGTTTTATTTTTTGAGAAAAAGTTTTTTTCACTTTTTGTTCGGTGATCCTGAACGCGTTTTCGCGACGACAGAGGGCGCCTTCCGGTTTTCCGAACATAAAGTTGCTTCAAATAAATTGGTATTGGTAAGGGCAGGAGAATAAGAAAGACTTACAGCTAAACAAAACGGAATAAAAATTGTAACAATAGCACAAACAGACAGCTGTGCAGCTGGGGAGTTTGTTGCGCCGCTTCATCTTCCCAGCTAAAGCACTAGGAAGTGGTGAAGGGTGGGCGTTTTGGGGGACTGTCATATGTAACTTTGACGTTCGAAAAGTGCTGATTCTCAGCCTAGTTTGAATTAATGACTTTTGAATTTTGAATTTTAAGTGTCAGCCAATTTTGTATTCCACGCGCGCCTCAAAGAGATGTCAGCAATTGAAAGGGGTCCGATGGGACCATTGCCTGCCGGGGTTGCGGGAAAGTCCGAAAGGGATACCGTGGACCCCTGGCATTGCACGGGCAACAGAAGGAACACCGGTGGGTTTTAGTAAGAGTCTGACACGCCCTCCCGCTCCACCCGGAGCGGGAAAAGTCATTTGATGATTTCCCACCCAAAAAAAAAGTGTCAGCCAATTACAAGCCAATTTTGTCTGCTAAGTTATAGTCCCTAAATCCGAAATCCGGACTGCTACTGAGTTATGACTTATGATATAACCCAATAAGCCCGACCTGGGAATTGAACCCAGGAGTCCAGGCTCAGTAGTTACGCTTGCATAGAGAGAGATCAGACCGACAAGACATCATTCTATAAGTACTCGATGACCCGTTGAACAACGTGAGACAAAATTTCCATATTTTCTATTTTTCGGCTATTCCTTTGGGTTTTTCTTATTTTCTTTTTTCCTAAACCACCCCTGAATTGAGGCGGTCAAAACAAAAAAAAATATATTCAAATCAGTCGAGCCATTTGAGAGTTTTTGCGAGACTAGCGCACGGCAGTTTAATTTTATATAATTAGATAAATATAAGCGCATCGTTTGATAACGGCTGGACAGATGGCAGCTGGCTGGCCGGTTCTTTTTTGTTTTAAAATGTTTTAATAGGTAGTCTGAGAGCAGCGGTGGCCCAGTGGTGGCGGCCCCGACTTACGAACAGTAAGTCGTGGGTTCGAACCCAGACAGGCGCATTACTTTGTGTAATTTATTTCATCACCACTGCTCTCAAAACGGTGAAGGAAAACATCGTGAGGAAACCGGCATGACCTAGAACCAAAAATTCGAAGACATGTGACATCTACCAATCCGCACTGGGCACGCGTGGTGGATTATAGCCCACTCACTCTCATTGAGAGGAGGCCGTGTGACGTGTCCCTGCAGTGGGAACGTTATAGGCTGATGATGATGATGAGGTAGTCTTAATTAGGTTTTTATGGAAATAAAGTTTCCCGGAAAGTTTACAAACTCGGGAAAAATTGAATGTTCTTTTTTAACCGACTTCAAAAAAAGGAGGAGGTTTCAATTCGAAGGTATGTTTTTTTTTTTTTGTATGTTACGCCATTACTCCGCCAATTATGAATTGATTTTGATGATTCTTTTTTTGTTTGGTAGGAGGTACTTCAGAAGTGGTCCCATATAAATTTGGTCAAGATCTGATGAAGGGTTTTTGAGTTAGTTTCAATAATACATATTTAACCAACCTAGCATATGTGGATGACATTCTAATAGTTCCTGTCACTGTAATTTACTTGGTATTCAAATTTTTGTGGGGGTTTTGTGTAGGTACCACAACTAAAAAATGAAAAATAAAAACTTTTTCACAAAAAATAAAACCGACTTCCAAAATAAAACACTACAAAGTGAAAAATAACTTTGATTTCGGAAGTCGGTGGCAAAAAAAAACTAAAATAAAAGACCCAAGACACCGACTTCCGAAATCAAAGTTATTTTTCACTTTGTAGTGTTTTTTTTTGGAAGTCTGTTTTATTTTTTGTGAAAAAGTTTTTTTCTATGCGATTTTGTGGACAGTACAACGTCGTCCGTTGGGTCTAGTTTCATAAAGTTATGCGTAAGAATGATTCCCCACGGTATTTTTATTCCGTTTTTTTTTACATTATCGTCGGTTAATCAGTCTGACATAGTTTCAGACAGCAGATTGAAAGATTGTCAGATTGATTGATTGAGTAAACGACTTGACTGGTTTGATTGATCGGCCAATCAGCTGATGTTTATGTAGGTCTAAAGAAGACTGTGTTATTGTTGATTCAGAACATTCTGAATCCTTGATTATAATCCTAACGAATATGCGAAAGTGTGTTTGTTTGTTACGCTTTCACGCGAAAACGGCTGACCGGAATTGGATGAAATTTGGCATATGAGTAGACCATGATCTGGAGAAGGACATAGGATATTTTTATCCCGATATAATATCATTATTCAAAGTCAAAGTCAAATCATTTACTCAAATTACTTGTAAGGAACGTAAAATTAAAAAAAAAAGAATTATAAAGAAAGAAAGAAAATACGTTTATTTGCGGTAAACATGACACAAAGTAAAAACACAAAACAAAACAAAATTATACATCCGAATTGGTAACCTTCTTCTTTTAGAAGTCGGTTAAAAATAACAAGTTAGGGGAAAATGGAACTCGATGCAATTAAAATAAGCCAATGAGTATGTAAAAATTATAAGGGTCACAGAATTGAAATTAAAATAAAATGTCATATTATAACCGTTATTAAGGCTAAACTAAGCCTTGGAATACTTTTGAATAATCAGAGATTAAACAACAAGTGAAAAAAAGGGAATTTAATTCGAGGGTTTAAGTTGATTCTAGATTTTAATCCTGAACGGAGCGAGGGAAACAAGGACCGAGATGTTTCCTTGTTTCCCTCGCTCCGTTCTCTCAGTCAATGGTAAAAAGTAGTTACTTTTTACCATAGACTGCGAGAAAATAAATAGTAGTATAATATTTATATTTCTCCGTCGTAGTTGTAGTATTTATATGACTGCTTCGTTGGTCTAGTGGTCGCAAGTGCTACTGCTGAGCATGAGGTTCGATTCCTAGGTCGGGCAAATTATTATTAGGTTTTCCAACAGGAATTTCTTTTCAGTCTGGAATTGGGCCCTGTTGATGGCAATATGGTCGCCCTCTATTACATAGGACTTAAACATAACTGGCGAAATGTGGGTGTACTGGAGGTACACAACACACGGCTACACATTTCCAGTATAAGCTGACCTCGCATCGTACGGAAATCCTATACAATGCGAGATTAGCATAAACTAGAAATGCTTAGCTTGATGTGTAGTCGTGTGTACACCGCTGCCCAACCCTTCGGGGAAACAAGGCGCGATGTTATGTTATTTATATTTATCACATTTTTGGCGACAACAAATTATCCTACTAATATTATAAAGGCGAAAGTTTGTGAGTGTGTATGTTTGTCTCTTCTTCACGCTAAAACTACTGAACGGATTTGAATAAAATTTGGCACACAGATCGTTTATATCCTGGATTAACACATAGCATACTTTTTATCCCGTTATTCTCACGGGATCGAAACTTATGCGGGTGAAACCGCGGGGCGCAGCTACTCTACTGTAATTGTTGCTTTAGAACGAAATGATTCCGGAGTCAGTGTCTCATTTTCGTCACTGGAAAAACTTATTTTATAATAATTATGTTAATAAATTTTCCAATGACATTAAAACAACCACGATAACAGATAGAAAGGAACCTAGCTAAAATTGGCGGGATATTTTATTTACTAACTTATATTGGAATAACTCCATTTAGCCAGTCAGTAGGTACCTACTTTCAGCACGTTTAATTTATTTTTTGTACCTAATTCGTATAATTCGTGCTTGTTCTAAATTCAAAATGTTTTTATTCACTCAGTGAGTAAAAGAGAGTTTTATTCACTATCACCGTTTTCGAGTGACAATGGTAAAAATGTTATATTATGGAATATTTTCCTCTCACAGTCTTGTTAACCCTACAGTGTACACCTACAGGTGGACATGGACACCCCAATTCGTGAGTGTAGGTCTTCTCCATTGTATGCAATTCCTCGCCTATTTACCTATCTATCCAAAATATTGTAGCCTGTGGCTGTTGTAGCTAGATTACTATCACGGTTGATTAATTGATGGTGGTAGAGTTTTGAATGCATCAGTATCAATCTATGAAAATGACTCTCGAAAAATTCAGATACCGAAATTTGGTCCAAATGTCATCAATTTACCAACTATAGATGCATGGTTGATTTGTTTACATAACCTCCACGTTGAGTTTAGCTGCAGTATAGTCAGGTGTGACCTCATTAACCCGTTTTCCCAAGGTTGTAAACTAAACAGGTAAACGTTTACATGAATGCAATGCTTTTTGAGTTAAATACGGTTTGCTGTTAGAAATACCTACTTGGTATTTTAATTGAATAACATCGTTAAAACTTAGGTGTTTTAGTTACTGAGTGGAAAGTTGTAGGTTCCGTACATTCAAAAATAACATCCAATGATTATAGACGTTCATAGAGGAACGCAGAGCTAAGAACAGCATGTCGATTCCCGTAACCACTTCACCGTGAAAACATGTGAAGTGAGCGTGGAGTGAGCTGTCAGTTGTCATCTCACCCTGTTGGAATGACAACTCACTTCACCTAAGCTTTCACGGTGAGATGGTTACAGAATAGCACTGCAGGTTGTTTTGAGACAATCTTGCGCAAACTTATAGCTTCTCTGATGCACCAGCAGTATCTGAACAGTATACATTCGGGTTGCAGCTCTTCAATTTATATACAGGGTACTTTATACAATAAAATAAATAAACTAATAAGTATATATTTATGATAAAAATAATTATGACTGTAAAAATAAATTAAAAATATGGTTTCACAGTTTAAATTATAATGACACAGAGTTACTTTTGCAACGTGTGACTTAATAATAAATATTATTGGTGATGTCTTTCGCTTATTTAGCCACTCATGTATACTCAAAATCTCTCTCTCTCACACACACACACACATACACACACGCACACTGGTAAAAAGTGATTGTATTTTAATTTCATTTTTTCCTTTTTATTTTTTCCTTTCTGTTTCTCAATATAGGTACCTGTTCGTACGTTTATAATGTAAGGAAAGAGCAGAGCCTTCCACAACAGGCATTTTCTATGCTTAAATGGAGACTCCTTGATAGGCAATGTAAGCCAAACGAGATAATTATATGAAATAAACTATTTTTTTAATTTTTTTTGGGTGGATTTTTGAGATGTGTCAGTAAGGACAGGTACCCTTAACCGTTCTCGCTTGATCTGTGTTCACAGATTTCGAAAAAAAAAAATACAGTAAGCAAGGAAATGGGCAGTTTTCACAAAAACTTTTTTTGATGCCAATCGATTCTGTTTCTTATAAGGATCAAAAAACTTTAATGGGCCTACTGAGCTGAGGTTTGTTACTAGAAAAGTCAGAAAGTGCAACAAACTTTTCCCATACATTTCGTAGGAAATGAGACTCGAAACTTAATATTTTACGATGATAAACAGGCCGAAAATAACAAAATTGAACTTCATATTTCGAAAGAATACGCGTTAAGGTGTGTCTAAACGTAAAGCGGCAAACGTGCGCGGCTGCCGCGCTTTGATTGGATAACTGCCGCGCAAACATTCGTCGGATTAGTATTAGTACTAAGCCGACGAATGTTTGCGCGGCAGTACTAAATGTCTAATCTTATTTCAAATGGGGTATAGTACTATACCCCATTGATCCGATATACCCGACTGAGCTTATAACAAAACTAATAAAATAACTATATATGACTTTTACTACCCAGTTACTGGGCAACACGATAACCCTTGGTACCTAAGACTGCTTGTTAGACTTTCAGGTTAATGTGACCTGTTCAATTTCAATTTGTTTTTAGTTTTTAAAATTTTTTTTTTCTTATATATTCGTCATGTCTGTCTGTCCGTTTGTCTGACCACCCGAATGTCACACAGCCATTTTACTACAACTGGTAAAACTATTTGCACAATACCGATGAATATATGGGACAGAAGGTGTATTCTGAGCACCACTTGTAGCACACACCGCATCTTACGAACTATGCATGAAAGACATGACGTCACCACAAATCCTGCATCGCGCAATTAGAGTTTACCGCGCGAACGACATACAAGACTACCCGACATCAACCATCAAGCAGTTGCCCGCCAGACACAACACCCGTCTGGTCGGAGGATCCTCCCTTTTCTATGGAGGATGAGTGAATTTTATACCCTGTTCCTCATGCCTCTAAATTAGTGACCTCGATTTTGAACGTCAGCGCAGCCTTCGTGCAACTACTTCGGCGGGGAGTGATATAGCGGTTACACCGCCACATCCGAACTACGCATCAAAGACATGACGTCACACAAATCATGCATCGCGCAATAAGAATTTACCGCGCGAACGTCAATAGTTTATTAGATACGAGATATTTTCGGTTACAACTTCAGAAATAACTTTGTTTTTTTCGAGAAATTCAAATCAAAACAGCATGCTTGCTTCATTATTTTTGCCAACTACGGAACCCTTGACTGTGCGTGGTCCTACACGCTCTTGGCAGGTTTCTTTTATCAGTTGGCAGCTCCTTCAGGGAATAATAATAATAATTAGTATTAGTGCCTCGTTTCATTAGACACATCTAAAGGGCCTCTGCGAGTTGGCTTCGGCCCCTCGTACGCCTTCCAAAAGTCCGGGACCCTAGGGTCCCGAGAAATGTCAAAGAAATTAGTACTAGGCGAATACATCCACGATGTTAACTAATCTTTTCAACGTTTTTTCCCTAGATTGTAGGCTGCACACATATAAACGCTCAGACAGCGGTCCTGATCGAGACGCTTGCCGCTCTCGGCGCTACCGTGCGCTGGGCCGCCTGCAATATATACAGCACGCAGAATGAAGTCGCGGCTGCTTTAGCACATGCTGGTAAGTATCTTAAGATATTCTTTACCGCGGCTCGCGGTAGGAGTTGACTGGTAGACATCATCACGTAAGGATAAAGCGTTATGCCCTCCATGCGACTTTTTCCCTCTCTCTCTTTATGTCTCTGTCTACTGAGAGAAATAGGTGATTTTGAAACTTCATCCGACAGCCCAACTATAATACGGCACATTTCAATCAGTGTAAGAACAATGCATTACAAACCTTCAAGAACGGTTGGTTCATGGTTCAATGGAAGGTTGAAGACCTTAGTCTTCAAACATTGCGGGATAGGCGACGAGAAGACTTGACGAAGTTTCCCAAATGCTGCCCAACCCAACTAGATCCCCCCTGTCGGTTTCTTTGTACAATTTTAACAAACCTGTAAATAGCTAGCCCTTTATAAATCCGAACTTTGGCAACTCATTATTTATTTTTATCTTTTATTTAACCAACTGTCCCTCTCCATTTCAGGATACGCAATCTTCGCCTGGCGCGGTGAAAGCGAGGAAGCGTTCTGGTGGTGCATTGATCAATGCTGTACTCCGACAGCCTCCTGGACTCCTAATATGATCCTCGATGATGGAGGGGATGCTACTCATCTTATGTTGAAAAAACATGCTGCTGCCTTCAAACATATTAAAGGTTGGTCTACTGATGGTCTACTCATGGTTAACTATTGATAGTCAACTAGTGGTCTACTGCTGGCTTACCGATGATCTGCTGAAGGTCTGCTCTTGGTCTACTGACGGTCTTCTGATGGTCTACTAAACCGTTAGACCAAGAGTAGACCCTTGGTGTAATGGTGTTCTACTAATAGTCCATTGATTGCCACCTGATGATCTACTTGCTCTACTGATTGTGTACTGAAGTTCTACTAGTCTACTGATGATAGTCTACCTATCGCGTAGTGTATCGATGAATGCTGTACTCCGACGGCCACCTGGACTCCTAATATGATCCTCGATGATGGAGGGGATACTACACATCTTATGTTGAAAAAACATGCTGCTGCCTTCAAACATATTAAAGGTTGGTCTACTGATGGTCTACTCATGGTTAACTATTGATAGTCAACTGGTGGTCTACTGCTGGCTTACCGACGATCTGCTGAAGGTCTGCTCTTGGTCTACTGACGGTCTTCTGATGGTCTACTAAACCTTTAGACCAAGAGTAGACCATTGGTGTTCTACTATTAGTCTATTGGTTGTCACCTGATGATCTACTCGCTGCTCTACTGATGGTCTACTAAAGTTCTACTAGTCTACTGATGATAATCTACCTATCGGGTGGTGCATCGATCAATGGTGTACTCCGACGGCCACCTAGACTCCTAACATGATCCTCCATGATAAAGGGGATGCTACACGTCATCTTCTGTTGAAGAAGCATGCTGCTGGCTTCAAACATTTTAAAGTTGAGAAGACTGGTCTACTGGTGCCTGTGGTGATCTTTTTCAGTATATTGCTGGTTCGTATTAGGTCTTCTTATGGTGTACTTACTAATATCAGTAGACCAGTAGCATAAAACCTAGTCTCATAATAACGTTATCGAAAACCTGAAACTTATCATTTTAGCAGCCAGTCTCGGAGTTTGTAACCGGTTGGTTACAAAGTCCGAGACTGGCTGCTAAAATGATAAGTTGAAGACCTTAGTAAATGGCATCTGTTAACGGATGCCATTTGGCGTTTCGGCTTGGGTTTCCTAAGAAACCGGAGCCCGTGCCGTCATATACCCCCCACAAAATGACGGTTGGTTTTTGACATTACAGCGGCAAAAAACGCTTTGTAAATTTAACGACCAAAATATGGGGTTCTATGACAGAATACAATAGACGCGAGGCACACCGCCCGATAATCCCACTTCACTTGGCTCACTCTGCGTTCGGCGCTTGGCGTGGCAACACGTCGTGTCCGGGTTCGCAACAAGTCAATCGTCATCCTGAGGATCCCTCGTTGAGAGGTGAAACACGTGTCGATTTTTTACAGGGTTCTTTAAGACTCTTTAAGAACAGTTAACCGAATTGGGTTACTAAATACACGTTGTCTATTGTATTTTATAATGGATTTCCGCAAAGTCAGGCCTGAGTCAATTAACTATGTTATATGACAGGGCACTTTTTAAGCATGCACTCTCACATGTATAATTTCAACATGAATGATGTAAACAATATTTTGGAAGATTATTATTTTTTTTGTTAAAGAGTGTCTGTGGAGTTTCTTGCCCGTTCTTCTCCATAGGAACCTACGCTTTGGAATGGGCAACTAGCTTCATATTTCTGACTGACTGACCGACCCCTTGACAATTCAAAAGTGCCTGTAAATGGTTTAATTGAAATAAATGTTTTGAGTTTGAGTTTGAAGCAAACCCGAGTTTTAAAAACCTTATTTTTATGATCTTAAACCATCTCCCTCTCTTTTTACAGGAATAGTAGAGGAAAGCGTAACAGGCGTCCACCGCCTGTATCAGCTATCTAAAGCCGGCAAGCTGTGCGTGCCAGCCATGAACGTCAACGATAGCGTCACCAAAACTAAGTTCGACAACCTGTACTCGTGTCGGTGAGTTCATTTGCATTCATTCATCATTTCGCCTTTCCCGGGGTCGGCTTCCAGTCTAACGGGTTGCAGCTGAACACCAGTATGTTACATGGAGTAACTGCCTACCTGACCTCCACACAACCCAGTTACTGGGTAACACGGTTCCCCTTGTTAAGACTGGTTGATTCTTTCGGGTTTTTGACTACCCGCGACTATTGTCAAAAATCTACGAATGTCAGTTGGGCTTCACGTGCTTTCCGAGGCACTGAGGAGTCTCGGTATGAAATGGATGGTCACCCATCGACTCGCTTGAATGTCACAAAGGCACGAGCTCCTCCCTCAAAAATAAACTAACACATTTGAACTCAAGTTAATTGCTGTAATTGATAATGCAAAATCACAATTCAATTAAGTTATTTGTTTAAGATTTTAACTATACCCGTGGATTAATAAGATTACATTCATTAGGCTTTTAAAAACGGGCGCATTTTATACCCAAAAATCTTGTTGATAACCATACTACTGTGGCGGCATCTACTTAGCCACAGGCGAACTACGTATCGCACTGATGACACGCAAAATCCTGCATCGCGCAAGCAGAGTTAACCGTGCGACTAGCATATATACAAAGTCCCGACATCAATCACCAGACACAACACCCTTCTGGTCGGAAGATCCACTCTTTTTTAAAGAGGATGAGTGAACTTTACACCCTGTTCCTCCCTGTTCCTATGCTACTTTTATAGAAAACTCAAGTGTTTTTTTTATTTTATGTGTTAAGATTTGTAATTGACACAGGACGATTGCTTAAGATTTTATTCATCTGTAAATCTTCCATGCAATAAATAAATAAATTCATCTTTTTAATTTACAGAGAGAGTATAATCGACGCCCTAAAGCGCAGTACAGACCTGATGTTCGGCGGGAAACAGTCTGTAGTCTGCGGCTACGGAGAGGTCGGGAAGGGCTGCTGCCAAGCGCTGAAAGCGCTGGGCTCCGTTGTAAGTATAATTATTTATTTATTTATTGATTTAGTACATGGAGGACTCACAGCTAATAAAAACAGACAAAAAAGGAGACCACAGTCATCAGAGATCCAATTACAAATCCTCACGTATAGACTTATAATAATTAATTTATGGTGTGAAAACAAAAACAAAAAACACATCGCCTTAATTAGAGAAAGAAAATAATAAAATACAAGAATAATATAACCACTACTTGAAAACGCCGAATTCAAACTAATTTTGAATGGATTAAAGTCATATTCCTTGAATAATATGTCATTTAAATTTCTGCTTGCGCGCAAAATGCAACGGTTCTGCCTATAATTCGAAGATGTATTAGGTACACGTATGGGTGGATTAAAACGAAGTGCTTTACTTGGCACATTAAAATAAAATTTTGATAATAACTCATATTTATTATATCACTGAGAAAGTATAATCAAGCGAGTGTTTTAAGTCGAATTTGTTATGCAATAGCTTGGCAAAATGGTCGACAGATACCTGGTAAAAAGGGGTTACAGCCATCTTTAGAGACACCAGTAGGTGTCATCACGGAGCTTGTCTATTAAAACTATTTTTCAAAGCCTAGCCTTTTCCCAATTATGTTAGGGTTGGCTTCCAGTCTAACCCTTAATTAGTGGCCTTCCGAAATCTTAGCTGCATCCAGCTGAGATTTCAGAAAGGCACTAATTAGCTAGATAAATTATAAAATAATCTCCCAGAAGAAAATTAACTACCGGAAGAGGGGAAATTACCGTCATTGAGTTCCTTAAGCTCTGAGTTGAGCTCCACGATTTCTGACAAATGCTTCCACTGACTAGACTGGTCCACTCAAATCTCAATACTCAATACATTTACACACACATTTCTTCCACATGTGAACTTAGGTGGTAGGTTTTACAAACATGTGATAATTGTGGACCCTGTCGGGCACAGCAAAGTAGGAAGTAGGCTTTTTTTATGATCATTGATTTTCTGTGTGGTTATTTCCTCAAAAGAGCAATTTTCAGACACTAATCTACATGGTCCTCATATGGCGTGACCAAGATTATGTCTGGACTTAAAAGAGTCTTTGACCCCTGAGTTTGTTTCACCATTTTTATTGTTTGTATCACCTTGCTTATTTTTTATTATGACCTGTAAAAGTGATTTCGATATCCTATTTAGAGAATAAACAATTTAATTTGTTTTCATTTCATTTAATTTATTTTCATTTCCTTGAATTTATTTTATTTTCATTTAATTTGTTTTAATTTCATTTCTTAAGGGTCATAATCTACTGTATATCCAGTACCAACCTGTTATTGTCTCACTGCACGGCAAAGGCCTCTTCTCATACGGAGAAGCCACGAACATTGTTTTCATTCACCACGCTTGTTCTTAGAAAAAACTGACAAAACGTTAATTTTATCTCAATTTTATAAATTTCAGGTATATGTGACTGAAATCGACCCCATATGCGCGTTGCAGGCCGCTATGGATGGCTTCAGAGTTGTCAAACTAAATGAGGTGAGACATGTATTACTGTACTAGGTGGCAGACTGGCAGGGTCATCGACCCGCGACCTGCTCGTTTGGATTCAGTACATGAGTCTGGACCCCCATGCGTTGAAATTATACGTCGGTAATTGAAAAAAAAATTGATTATCTCGTTGGTCTAGTGGTCGCAAGCTCTATTGCTAAACATGACGTCCTCGGTTCTATTCCCAGGTCGGGCAGTGTCATTAAATATATAAAATATAATATTTAAAATGGCAACATTTCGTAGGGTCGGCGACTCACGCGCCGCAGGCTTAATACAATCAGTGCCCGCAACTGTCATAAAAAACAATACAAAATTTAATTTGTTTTAATTTAATTCAACTACTATATTTCTTTTTTTCAGGTGATACGCCAAGTAGACATCGTAATTACAGCAACAGGCAACAAGGGCGTAGTCACACGAGAACACATGGAACGAATGAAGAATGGCTGCGTCGTGTGCAACATGGGACACAGCAACACTGAGATAGACGTGCACGCTCTGCGCACGCCGGACCTATTGTGGGAGAGAGTGAGGAGTCAGGTAATATAATAGAACGAATGGCTGCGTCGTGCTCGTGTGCAACATGTGACAGTAACACTGAGATAGATGTGCACGCTCTGCGCACGCCGGACCTATTGTGGGAGAGAGTTGAGGAGTCAGGTAATAAATATGAGCATTACGGACTTGGAAAACTTGCACTCAATTTAGTAAAATCTTTTTTAAATGATAAACAACAGCAAGTTCAAATAAACGGTATCAATTCACTAGGTTTAAAAGTAAAAATGGGTGTGTCACAAGGCTCGATATTGGGTCCATTCCTATTTTTAGTGTATATTAATGATCTACTCCATTTATTAACAAATCAACCACAAATGGTGTTATTTGCTGACGATACTTCCTTAATTTTTAAGGTAGATAGACGTGCTACAAATTTTGACGACGTAAATAACGCCCTATTGCAGGTCCGAAATTGGTTCACTGCTAATAATTTAGTATTAAATGGAAAAAAAAAACTAAGTGCATAAAATTTTCTTTACCAAATGTCAAAAGTAGTAATTGTGAGATAGTATTGAATCAAGAGAAACTAGAATTTGTCGATAAAACTGTTTTCCTGGGGATCACGCTCGACTCAAGGCTACAATGGGGTCCTCATTTAACATCTCTTGCAGGACGGCTAAGTTCAGCAGCATATGCTGTCAGAAAAATCCGTCAATTTACTGATGTAGATACCGCGAGGCTAGTCTATTTCAGTTATTTTCATAGTATCATGTCTTACGGTATTTTACTTTGGGGACGGGCTGCAGCTTCATATTTTTGACTGGCCGACCCCTAGACAGTTCAAAAGTGCCTGTAAATGGTTTAATTGAAATAAATGCTTTGAGTTTGAATAATATAATAATCATACAGGGTGGTCCAAATATCCAACACACGCGCCACCATCAGCGAACTGAGTGAGCATGACATACAGTCGCCAGGGCACATTCAAATCAATGAAAGACATAATAACCCGGTAAATGTTAGTTATAGTACATAGTACTTACACCTCTGCTATGCAATTATATAATACAAAGGAGATTGAGTTTATACAATACAAAGACAGTCTTACAATCTTCAGCAGCTCCAACAGTATTTTCAAATGTTAATCAATTAGTTGTGGTTGTGGAGCAGGACCAGCAATGAGCCAAGCATTTTTATCAGCGATGTAAACCCCAACTTCTAATATGCCTGCCTGCATATTGTGTGTTTTATACAAGATTTGAATTTCGTCTCATTCAGTTTTATATATTCTCATTAATGTAAATACATTTTAAACAGTCCCCATGAAAGATGAGTGTACTTTAGCCAGTCTGAAACCAGGTTGAACGAATAGGTCCCTATTTCTAGTACCTACTATAATTATGCCTTTCACCTCTTTTACTAAAAATATGCATTTTTTTGTTCATATGTAAGTAAATGACGCTTTCATAGATAATTGACAAGATGATAACGTCATGATATCCTTAAACCTTCGATCAATAATAGCACTAGATATCGGGTCGGCACAAAAAATACGCCTCGCTAAATATAAGCGCACTTGAGAAGTGAGCTTTTATTTTGTTTAGTTCGCTCGAAACACAACCAATGTAAACACGTCTCACAATGTCGCAGTGTGTATTTAAAAGTTGTAAAAATAATCCCCGTAAAAGCAATATAGCGGCCGGAGTATCTTGCTTTCAGTAAGGATATGAAGAATAAGTTATATTTTAAGCTTTAAACTAACAAATAATATCATTTTTTTAAACAAAATTACCGATTTTAAACCACCGCTACAAATGTTTGGCCAAGGCTCGCCAACATACGCACAAACTTTTGTTCAACAGAACAGTAGATGCATGGAGTAGATATGTATTGTAATAATTTTATATTTGTTACCAGAACTTCAAAATTGGTTAATGCTACTTTTGTGTCTGTTCGTTGGACTCTCATTGGATACTTAGCTTTCCTTTTTTATTTTAGCTTTCCTAGCAATCCATTTACGTGTGCAGAATGGACAGGGCCGGATTTAGGGGAGGGCAACCGGGGCGAAAGCCCCGGGGCCTTCACAAACGGGGGGCCCCCACAATAGAGACTTCGGAAAAAAAAAATCAAATTCCAACTAGTTAACACTAGTAAGCATCTTTTCCTTTGATATTTTTTTTCAGATAATTCTTGTTTCCGTTTATATTTAAATGTGTTTGTTCAATACTAAGGGAATCTACTTGGTTTCACAATAAATTATTTATTGAAAAACTTGACTGAAAAAACATTGTTTACTTTATTTGGAAAATAATTTGGGACGAGGGGGCCTCCGCTCCTTTGTTGCCCCGAGGCCTCTGGACCTCTAAATCCGGCCCTGAGAATGGATCTCGATTGTCACCAGAAACAGAAGAGATGACTTTTATAAGCCAGCTAGGAATTCGGTTATATGTTCGGATCACTTTGATAAATCGGATATATCCGGAAATACTAACCGACGTCGATTGGTTAAAACAGCAGTTAAACAAACACACACATAGACACACACCCTCACAAACTTTCGCCTTTATAATATTAGTGTGATAACTTCTAAATCGCGTACATAAGTAGACGCACTCATTTTTGTATACGTGTTGACTGCAATGAGCGAACCCGCAGACAATTAGTAGCAATGTCTTATTAAAATAACTATTGTAATAATTTAGTCCTACTACTTTTTTATATCGGTCAAAAATATTTGCTACCATATAAAACGAACACTCGCCTAAAAAAATATATTATTATTCTGCAACTCTACGTCTTTCAATTCTTACTGTGTTCCGAGCATTGAAATGTAATACCAAGAACTACGTCTAGTTCCAAAATAGAGTAAGCACGAAATTGTCAATAAAATGTTTTAAACCTTATTGCTTAGGTTTTAAGTTTCATTTTAGAATAAATATTTTTGTACTTAGTATAAAAATGGCTTTTTATTTTCAAGCGACATTTTTATTTTTTTGTTTTTACCTTTCTCCGATGACAGAAGGACTTAAATATAAATATTTTGCAATCGTAATTAAACTTTTTGCTTGAGTGTTACAGCTTATAATGAATTGAAGTTGTTAATATTATAAAACTTTTTTCTACAATTCGTAGTAAGAAATGTAAATGTTTATGTGTGTGTAAACGTGGCCACTTTAGCGACGTATTTTTGTTCCTGATCCTGTATCTAGTGCTATTATTGATCGAAGCCTTAAACAGTTCTCTTAGAGCCTTATCGTGCCTGATGGCTTTTTTCTGCAGAATAACAATAGACTGGATGTCTGCAGCTCGTCCCCAAAGTAAAAGACCGTAAGACATGATACTATGAAAGTAACTAAACTAGATTAGCTTCGCGGTATCTACATCAGTAAATTGCCCGATGTTTCTGATTACCTTTTTTTCTGACAGCATATGCTGCTGAACTTAGCCGTCCTGCAAAAGATGTTAAATGAGGACCCCATTGTAGCCTTGAGTCGGGCTTGATCCCCAGGAAAACAGTTTTATCGACGAATTCTAGTTTTTCTTGTTAAATTTTCTTTATCAAATGCCAAATACTAACTTATTAGCAGTGAAGGAATTTTGGACCTACAGTAGGGCGTCATCTATGTCGTCAAAATTTGTAGCACCTCTACCTTAAATATTAAGGATGTATCGTCAGCAAACTCAAGCTCAAATCATTTATTCCAAATAAACCAATTACAGGTACTTTTGAATTGTCAAGGGGTCGGTCAGTCAGAAAGATGAAGCTAGTTTCCCATTCCAAAGCGTAGTAGGTTCCTATGGAGAAGTACGGGCAAAATACTCCATGGATACTCTTTTAAATCAGAATATTATTACCATTAATATTCTGATAGCAAATAACACCATTAGTGATTGATTATTTAACAAATGAAGTAGATCATTGATATACACTAAAAAAGGAAAGGACCCAATATCGAGCCCTGAGGAACACCAATTTTTACTTTTAAACCTAGTGAATTGATTATTTTTATTTGAACTTACTGTAGTTTATCTAAATAACATTTTACTAAACTGAGGGCAAGTTTTCCAAGTCCGTACTTAATGCTCAAGTTTCAAGAGTAACGTTTCGTGATTAACGCAATCAAATGCCTTGGAGTAGTCACAAAAGATTCCTATGACATCTTAGGCCTCTTCCCACGTGTTAAAAATGTGTCTTAGTAAGCTTACACCGGCGTCGGTCGTACAACGTCGTTTGGCAAAACAATACTGTGAAGGATTTTATTTGTGCTAAAAATGATTGAGCATTGATTAAGCATTACCTTTTCAAACACCTTGCTGAAAACTGGCAACACGGATACGAGTCTATAATTATTGGTGTCTTTACTGTCCCCGGATTTTAAAAGTGGTATCACAAAATACAATAGACGTGTACGATTATTACAAAAAACTTGTACGATTTCGACACATTTTTCACCTCTTAACGAGGCATTCTCAGGATGACGATTGACTTGTCGCGAACCCGAACTCACGGCGTGTTGCCACGCCGAGAGCTGGACGCAGAGTTATGCGTCGTGAAACACGTGTCGATTTCTTACAAGGTTTTTATGACTCTTTAGGAATAGTTAAGCGGAATAGGTTACTAAATATATCTACGTCTATTTTATTTTATAATGGATTTCCGCAAGGCGCCTGTATCAATTAACTAAGTAGTATTACCGTACTGTATTTAATTAAATCCGGGAAGACTCCTTGATCCACACGCAAATTAAAATATTCAGGCTAAATCAGGCGCTATAGTCTGAATTATGGAGGTACGGACTTTAATGGACATTCGCAAAAGATCTTAGGTCAATTAGAGCTTGATGTGCTTAAAATTAAAAGCTTTTATTACTGTGATGGGGTTTGAATTTTGAAGGCCAAAAGTAATGGGCAGTGACGAGCTTCCTTGTAGGCCTTATTCCGGACTAAGGTTGTGAATCGCTTGGTATGCTATTTTTCGAAATTCTAGTGGCAAGTACGGTCGAGCGGAATTTGTTGACATGTCGCACATGATCTTCCTGTTTGAATTTGGCATGACGGTATTTTTAAAGTCATACTTTCCCGCCTTTCTTAATGTTTTCTGCTCTCCATCTTCGGATTGTTTCTTTGCCAACTCATCGTAGTCAATTGGTGTTGGACAGGTTATGGTTTCTATTCGAGAGAGTGCGTCTGCGACTTGGTTGTCCTTGCCGTTGATATGTTCAATATTTGACGTGTACTGTCCTATGTATTCAAGATATCTTGTTCTTCGTAGTATTTCTTTGTTGACGATGGCCGTCAGTGCATAAATCCATGGCTTGTGGTCTGTATAAAGACCTTCAAATATACGTCGAAAATGTCGTATTGCCATATATACAGGATTACTGGTAATTCGACGTACCTATATCCGTCAGGGGCTGATAAAGGGGGCCAAATGCAACAAATTGAACCCCCCATATGTATGGCCGAAATTCAATAGTATTCGAGATATTTGAATTTTAAGGGTTTTTCGATATTTACCCAAAATTTGACATTTAATTCCAAATAAAAAAAAAACTACACATTTGAATGGGTACCATTAAAAATCATGTTGTAGCTAGCACTTCAATTAAGCTATGGACATAGTTAAAACTACTTAATTTAACAAAATAATTAAAATAATTAACGATATAAGAATAATATCTTACCAATATTTTTATTTTACGCTTCAAAAATGTTGCCTCCTCACAAAAATTTCTATGACATTAATCGTAAAAATAACTAAAAAAACTTGCCTATTCTGTAAGCTTTCCAAAAAGGTATAAAAGTCTATTTTTAAAATACATAATTCGTGGCATGGCATGTGTTTGAAACGGCGCGGGGAGAGAATTTGTATTTGTATGAAATAAAATGCATTCAAAAATGTACGTCAAATTTTATTAAAAATTTTACACGTCTTGTTCAAAATGAGCCCCTCTATTACGAATGCAAGTTCGAATTCTTTTCCTAACTTCGGTTTTCGTCACTCTTGATGAAAACGTTGTTCTCATCTGTTGCGCCGCGTTTATTATTCGCTGTCGAAGTTCTTCGACTGAATTTATTGGGGTCACATAAACTAATTCCTTCATATGACCCCAGACGTAAAAATCAAGTGGTGTGATATCAGGGCTTCGTGCTGGCCACGGAATTGGCCCTCTCCTCCCAATCCATCGGTTTGGAAATCTCTCATCTAGCCACTGTCGGACAGTAATCCGGTAATGTGCTGGGCACCCATCATGTTGAAACATGAGGTTGTTTTTTATTTCTTCGGGAACATCCGCCAACAAATCGTCTAGGTTGTTTCTCAAAAACTCCTCGTAATTTTCGCCGTTCAAATTTTGGGGCAAGAAATGAGGGCCCACCAAATAATTATCAACGACGTTCAACATCCATACGTTCAGGGAAAATCTCATTTGCGACGCAGTTTCTTTTAGTTTTTTTGGATTCCTGCCTGCTTTAGGTGCCCAAAAATGTAAGTTATGGTAATTCGTTATACCATCCCGGTCAAACTTTGACTCGTCAGTCCACAAAATATTTCTTAGGAAATGTTCCTGGTCAGCGTCAGCGTTTAACATAAACCGAGAAAATTCGAGTCGCCTGGCAGGATCTCCCTCGTGCAATGTTTGGACAGGTTGATAATGGTACGGGTGTCTACCTGATAGATGTACTACCGACCACACTTTCCACTGGGACATACCGAGCTGTCTTGCAACAATGTTCGTTGAGATGTTTGGGTCATCAATAAAACACTGAAGAATGGTGTCCTCTTCGTCAGCCGTATACCGTCGAGGTCTGCCAGCGTTGAATTGTGCTCTCTGAACACTGCCAGTTTCAGACAATCGTCGATAGGTGCTCCCGAAAACAGTAACGTGGGGAAGTCGACGATCGGGAAAGCGGCGTTGGTATTCTCGCCGAGCCGCAGCCGCGTTTCCATCGGCAAAACCATAACAAAACATAATGTCTGCGTATTCGTTATTAGCATACGAAGCCATGGTATCCGAAATAACAATGATAACAAAAATAATAACAAGAGAAACAAGAATTAACAATAATGATCGATAACAAATTAACGCGATGAGAGATTGGTTAATAGCAAGATAACAACACACGTGCTTGCGCGGCGTAGAGTCGAAACTTACTAAGGTAGGCGACGCGAGCACAGCAGACGCCGTGTGCTCCCCCACCCTCACACCCCGCCCCATCACGAAGAATTCCGCCAGTAAAATCGGTTGTTTTAGCAAGGATCATAAACTAAAACACACATTATTTCTCTCCCCGCGCCGGTTCAAACACATGCCATGCCACGAATTATGTATTTTAAAATTGATTTTTATACCTTTTTGGAAAGCTTACAGAATAGGCAAGTTTTTCTAGTTATTTTTACGATTAATGTCATAGAAATTTTTGTGAGGAGGCAACATTTTTGAAGCGTAAAATAAAAATATTGGTAAGATGTTATTCTTATATCGTTCATTATTTTAATTATTTTGTTAAATTAAGTAAGTAGTTTTAACTATGTCCATAGCTTAATTGAAGTGCTAGCTACAACATGATTTTTAATGGTACCCATTCAAATGTGTAGTTTTTTTTTTATTTGGAATTAAATGTCAAATTTTGGGTAAATATCGAAAAACCCTTAAAATTCAAATATCTCGAATACTATTGAATTTCGGCCATACATATGGGGGGTTCAATTTGTTGCATTTGGCCCCCTTTATCAGCCCCTGACGGATATACGTCGAATTACCAGTAATCCTGTATAGACAACAGTTCTCGGTCGTACGAACTGTATTTTTGCTGTGCCTCGCTGAATATTTTTGGAAAAAATAATCCTAGCGGTCTCCATATCCCATGGATTTTCTGTTGAATGACTGCGCCAGCACGTGTTCGACGCGTCTGTCATAATGGCGAATGGGTCGTTCTGAGATGGAGATGAGAACTGCATCTTCAATATCTTGCTTACACTTGTTGAAAGCTAGTTTTGCCGCTTCGCTCCACTGGATCTTTGTTTGGACGTTTTTCTTGGCGTTATGGAAATATTTGTTCAATTCATTTTGGTGTTCGGCCGCGTGTGGAATGTTTGAACGATAGAAGTTTAACATTCCGACAAAACGACGAAAATCGTGAACGGTTGTTGGTAGTGGGTATGATTTGATGGTCTTTATCTTCTCTTCTGTAGGATGAATGCCTTCTGAGCATATTGAGTAGCCCAGAAAATAAAGTTTGTTTTGGCCGAACACTTAGCGTTGATTTGCAATCCGTTGTCGTTGAGTCGCTGGAACTGTTCTTCAAGATTTCTTCTGTGTTCTTCTCCGTTTTCAGATGCCACCAAAATATCATCGACGAATGGGAAAACTGGCAATCCTCGTAGTACGTTGATGTGCCGTTGGAATGTTTGGCCGGCATTTCTTAATCCGAAGCAGATCCTTGTAAACTCATACAGACCGAACGGAGTAATAACGGTTTTTTTTTTTTAGATCTTCCTCTCTATTTCTTATCTGATAATATGCCATTTGAAGATCGATTTTGTAGAAAATCTTCTTGCCTTGCATATGGTAGGTGAAGTCGTGCAGACGTGGGATTGGATAGCGGTCTGGTACGGTTACCGCGTTGAGTCTGCGGTAGTTGCCACATAGCCTGTATTTGCCGCCTTTCTTCAGCACCATGTGTAGTGGACTTGCCCATGGACTGTTCGAAGGTCGAAAGATGCCTTGGACCATCATTAATTGTATTTCTTCCTTGGCTGCGTTACATTGGTGTGGCGAGAGAGGGCGAGCTTTTGCGTACATTGGTGGGCCGGTTGTCTCGATGTAGTGTTCGACTTCACTGTTGTACAATTTCCACGACCTTGGTCTTGTGATATCAGGATACTTGGCTAGTAGGTCGTGATATGGAAGATTGTCGTTGATGGTGCGTATGCTTTCTTCTGATGCAGGTAGAAGGGACTTTTGGTCCCCCAGTCGCCGTCCATGTAGGTCCACCATTCGTTCGTAGTGATGCAAAAAATAGCGCCTATGATCGGCCTACTGACGGTTGCGATCACAAATCGCCACTTGTACTGACGCCTTAATCCAATATTCAATACGACGGTTTGCTCGCCGAATGTGGGTATTTGCATTCCGTTTGCAGCGTAAAGATAGTTGCTCAGATCTCGGTTCTTTTTTTCGTTCACATTTGCGAGTAGAACTGAAACATTTGCGCCTGAGTCGACGAGGTATTGTTGGCCGCTTGTTACGTCTCTTATGAATAGGCGGTATGTAGATAATTGGTCGACTTCAGCCACCGCCACGGCTTCTGTCTTCTTTAGTTTTCCAGCTGCGTATTTTTCTTATAATTACAAGGACTTCAACACCGATAAGCTTCTTTGCCGAATTTTCGATGGAAATAGGCACTTCTTCAATCACGGGATTTCGAAAGTGATCAGCTTCTATAGCGTTGGAGTCGCAGACGGTAATTCTTTTCTCGATCAATCTTTAGCGCAGCCTCCTTGTTCAGGGTGTCGATCATACTGATGATGTTCTGTTCTGACGACGTTTGTTGTTGTGACGTTGAAGGCTGACTGTGGCAGGAACACACGGAATTTACCTTCTTCATTTGCTCGTGCATTTTGTCTGCCATGGCGGCAAGCGAATCCAATTTCGACTCGACGCTTACGGCTAGTACTGCGTGAGTCGCGGCAGGCAGGTGTCCGATCCATAGCATGCGCAGCGTAGCATCAGGCATTTTGTCACGTGTGTCAGGTTTCGCATCCGGCGCAGTAGTTGTAATGGCCGTTGGTCGCCAAGCTCCATTTGATTGAGTTGCTGTTGATTGTGTTTCTTCGTAAACAGACACCAGCCTATTCTTGACTTCTTCATACCTCTTTGTGTGAGGAGCGGTCATGATTATGTCACTTATTTGCTCCACCTCTGGCTTCGTGAGAATCCCTACTACCAGTCCAAATTTCGCTTCGTCTCCAAGCTTCTGGTTGGCAATCATGACTTCGAACAGGGCAAACAGACACAGACACACACAGACGAGGTATATCACGCCAAAATTGTGGAATGCGTGACCTAACACTGATCATTTCAATCTTTTCTTCGGTCATTTTGAACGCAGTATCACCACTTTAGGGAAATTTCGTACTGTCTCGGAAATGGAATGAAACACGTTTATAGTGATAATATAATATTTATTTATTTTCCTAAGGTTATATAGCACTTTAGCTTTTGGACATAGTGACTTGCGCACTAAACTATATTTATAATGGACACGTCTTCATATATAAACAAGTAGCGCCGCGGGCGTCGTCTCCATTCACTAACTCCGCCCGCCGCAGGTGGACCACATCATCTGGCCGCACGGCAAGCGCGTCGTGCTGCTGGCGGAGGGCCGCCTGGCCAACCTGTGCTGCTCGTCGCTGCCGTCCTTCGTCGTGTCCGTCACGGCCGCCACGCAGGCGCTCGCGCTCATCGAGCTCTACAACGCGCCGCACCACCGGTACAAGGTGAGCGCACAGATACACACAGAGCTTCGCGACGACTTCACCTGGGACTGTTCTCCTCCAATCAGTGTTTCTCATTGAATCACAACTCCGCATCGCCAACAGATGGTTTACGGTGAAACTGAACGCAATCCGGACATCTAAACCGCGTTTAGTTACTGTCAGTGACACCTTTGCTGTGGAATATTGACACTGACAGCTGTCAAACATGATTCAGACGTGCTGATCACATGCAGGTTCATTGGTGAAATTAGCTCAGAGTAAGATATAAAGTAAAGCGTGCAGGAATGGGGTGGAATTATGATATTTCGGAGATGGTTTCAAAGGGATGTTAATATGGCAAGTTAAGGAATGCAAAGGAGGTTGATGCAGCTTAGAGACACGGGGAGAAATTATAAGAAACTAGCTGGCTCCGCGGTTTCACCCGCATAGGTCTCGATCCTGGGGGATAAAAAGTCCTAACCCAGGTCATGGTCTACCCATGTGCTAAATTTCATCCAAATCTGTTCAGCCGTTTTAGCGTGAAAGCGTAACCAATGTACGAACATACTCACTTTCGCATTTATAATATTAGTTCGGATATGAAGAAAAAGGTTGTGCGATAGTTTAGTCAAGTGGGATACAAAATGTAGGGAAATTGTGGGAGTGTAGAGTAATGAGGATGGATTTTGGAGGAAATAGTGGAGAGTTGGATGATTGAATGACGAGGAAATGCGCGTAAAGGTGCGGAATGCCGAAGAATGGGCATAAATGTATATAAACGGAACTAAACTACATACGTAGTAGATTTTTGTAGTCTAGTTATGAGAACTCAGATATATACAGGCTGATTTTTTAGTCACCGTCCAAAGTTTTTCTCGGCATTAGGTATGATTCACTAACTCAATTTTTGAAAAAAAAATCGATACGACAAATTTACATATTATATCATTTTCTCGAAAGAATTATCCGCTCTGCGTGGTATAATAATAACTTTGTGATGTGATATCTCAATATTTTTGTATTGAGTGATACTAAAAGAAAAAAACACGTATTCAATGATTTTCGCCAAAGAAAATAATATATAATATATCAAAATTTGGACGGTGACTAAAAATTCGGCCTGTTTAAAAATTGAAGAAGTCAAATAAAGTTGTAGTGCATTAATGAGGATGCAGTTAAAAATATATAGTTCTTAAGTTAGAGATAAGAAGAATGTAGGAATCAAGATGGTTTCCCAGGAACGTAATATCTATTGTATAATATCTCCTTCAGAAGATTTTGTATTGCAGTTAGAGTGATGTGGGGGAGGAGTTTGGAGGAATAAGCGGGAGTGTGGAGGAATGAGGAGCAGTAAAGGGGAATTTAGAGGAAATACTAGAGAGTTAGTTTTAAAGGCTGAGTTGATATAGCGAAGTGTTAATGAAAATGCTTCCCTATTAAGATTGTAAGGAGTAAATAGTAGGATCCTAGGGAATGGGTTTACTAGATATGCATAAAATATATGGTCATAATTTACATTGGCATAACGAAATTCAGCATAATGATCATTGCGTAGCATGAGGATCAGTAGGCATACATTTTTCGCCATAATGTTTATTGCCATAAATACTGAAGGCATAATAATAATGAAGCATAATTTTAGAAAGCATAATGTTATAAACGCACAATATTTTCACATACGAGTAATGTTATTTGGAATAAAAATAATAAACCCATATATAACTCACATAAAAACAAACATATCCGCCGCACCACAGAGTAATTCCCAAATTATAGTAAATAATGATAGCTGTATGCCATATTTTAAAAAGCTTAAAATTTTAACTTTTCCTGCTCTCTACATCTATGAGCGACGCTACATTTGTAAAAACCAATAGGGAAAAGTTTGGTAACCTGCACTCCCGTCGACATGCCGACAAAATAGCAAATAATATACCCTCAAAAACAGCCCTACTTTCTAAAAGTTTCTTCGGAATGTCTTCACGAATTTATAATAAGCTTCCTAAGCAAATAAGAGAAATTGAAACCATTAAATTTTTCATGAAAAAATTAAATGATTTCCTAGTAAACAGACCATATTATACAGTACATGAATTTTTGTCCGACAGATTCGTGATGAGTTAGTGCCAAACTGTTTTTATGTTTTGATGCAAAATAAAGCTCTATTACAATTGAAATGTATCTTTGAATTAATATAATATACCACGTAAACTTAGGTCTAACATAATAAATTGTAAACTATTGTATACCTAATATGGTGGAGCAGTGCAAAAGCACACCACTTAACAATCAACAACTCTGTAACCACTGTCTCACAATAAAAATTCTTTGACTTTGACTTTAATGTTTATATTTATGGGTCATGAACTCATGACTCATGATTAATAGACGAATAAATATTATGCCTTAAAAAATTATGCAACTCCAAATTATGCCAAAACAAATTAGACCAAATGACAGTTACGCTAACCTTTGCATTATGCCAAAATATTATTATGCCACAGTATTATTATGCTAATAACTTTATGCCAAACAATATTATGCCTTAAAATTTTATGCCAAGAGGGGATTTCTAGGGAATGTGCAGACTATAGTAGAATGTAGATATCTGCTTTAGATGATTTTGTATTGCAGGAAGAGGCTGGAAGAGTGAAGGAGCAGCAGGTAAGTCGAGTGAATGACAACTACATGGGTGTCCTAAATGTTGTTGTATGTTAGTTTATTGTGTGTCTTTTTAGGTCACAGCTTCACGACTGGGCGTTTTAAAGTCATGCGGATTAACACGTATAAAGTATTTGCCCGCATGCGGGGGTGCACCCTTAATACATCTTTTTTAAATGTGTTTATATTGATACCTCAGTAGGTAACTGTGTTGTGGAGTTATATGGGCAGGCGCTCCATGTGAAATACTGGTATTCAGCTGCATCCAGGTAGACTGGAAGCCGACATCAACGAAGTTGGGAAAAAAGCTAAGCAGTTGACGATGTGTTTATAAGCGGGACGAACAAAACATATTATAATAAGGTGCGGGTGCTACGCATGCGGGCAAATCCGCATGCTACTAAAAACGCCCTTACTGTTAAAGTGTTTTAGAGGTCACGACACGACTTCACTTCTCTTGTCTGTCGTACTACAAGCTTTCATAGTATCACATGTTGGTATGTACGTGTATTGATTACGTCGTTAGCTCTCGTACCCTCGGGCAATTTTTTAACGCGGCAACTTTTTATCGCGCTCTGCATTTTCAACGCTCTGCTTAGCGGCGTGAGTTGAAAAGTCAACAGTGTGTTTTTATGTCGCGCTGTGATGCGCTCCGTTGGATTCTTAATGCTCGGCTCAATACAGAGAGTTGTAAATCCAGTAATTTTAATCCAATGCGCGGTAAAAAATTGTCGCGTTTAAAAATCGCTCGTGCTCACCTGGGCTTAGTCAGTTGGTCGCAATTGCGTCTAGGGTCCGATCCCAAGGTGTAATTCAGATTTTCGATCTGTATTTTTTTTTTCTTCTTTTATGATACTAGGCTCGCCCCATTGGCTGCCATGGCCAAAATACGGTCTGGAGGACTATGTATGTGTTTTATTGTTGAACTGTCCATAGTAATATATATGCTCTTGACTGTATGTGTGTTTAATAGTCACAAGTTCACATTGTTTGTCATATTACAAGCTTTTGTTTAGTTTCACATGATACTGTGTTAAGATAAAACCAACATATTTTTTGACAACTTCCTCTTGGCCTTTCTACGTCTTCGTAAGAGAGAGGTCGTATGGAGTCGCTCCATGTAAAATACTGGTATTCAGCTGCATCCGGTTAGACTGGAAGCCAAACTGGAAAAGGCAGACAGATAATGTTTGAAAGCAAAACATAATCAAAAAATGTCTTTTCTTTTTTGAGAAATTTCTACAGGACAGAGGATTTTTTTCATAAAAATATTAATTTCTGTTGCAGGCTGACGTATACCTATTACCTAAGAAAATGGACGAGTACGTGGCAAGCCTTCACCTACCCACCTTCGACGCCCATCTCACGGAACTAACCGACGAACAGGCGAAGTACCTAGGCTTAAACAAAGTAGGCCCTTTTAAACCTAACTACTATAGGTACTAGCATAGAATCGCATATCGCAACAATAACGACCGGCCGTGTTGAAAGTTACCACGCTGTCGCCCCGCAGTTGCCACGCAGTTGTCACGCAGTTGCGACGCAGGTAAACGCGGCGTTTATTAGTTGTTAGTGTGTTTGCTTTGTGTAAAGTTTGTGTTTGGATGAGAGTTTTGTAATTTGTATGATATTAAATGCAGTGCTGAAGTAGTGGGAACGTAGCGTTTTTGTTAACCGACTGTGCCATAGAGAAGTAATGTATTTGACACTGAGCAATATATGAAATCAGAGATTCTCTTGTCAATCTGAGTTCTATTTTAGACTAAAAATCAGTTTACATAAATGACTTGAATTTGCATTTTATCTATTTACCATAGGGAACGTAATTTTATTCAGAAATCGGTTAAAAATCGTCACAAAAACGCTGCGTTTTCACTACGAAATCAATTTTAAAGCAACAATGTGATCTTACCCAACAATATATTAAACAAGGCTTGTACCGCTTTCACGAGTTCTGAAGAAACTATAGCAATCAAGAGAGAATGAGTTAATAGTAGGAAGTTCTGTTAATAGTCACCGAAAAAAATAAATAGTTGATACAAAATTATTGTTAAGACCGTATCAATTATGAATTAATTGTTTGAAGACACAGAGTTATAAATAAATGTAGATTACAATAAAAATCAAAACTCATTTATTATTCAAACAACGTTGAGAATCAGCACTTTATGAAACGTCAAAAAAATAAAATATTAATTTAGGATAAAATTACATTTACACACACGCTGTAAGCATCGCATCGCATCTCACATCGCATCTCTTTCTGCCACTTAGAAGCGTCAGTCGCTAGACAGAAAAGTTTATACACACGTAAACGCACTTTCAATGCGAATGAGTGCGGATGCTTGCGAGTGGATTTCTCGCTCTAGAGAATGACACCTCTAAATGTGATTAGCATTTTAAATACCTATGTATTTCTATCGCTAAACAGCATTACTATGTTTCAGTTTGAAGGGTAAGAGTGCCGGTAATATAACAGGCAAATGAAACCTAAAAAACTTCATTGATTTATACTCTGTGGCTTAAAGCCATTTAGAAACTCGGCAACTAATAGTTGCCCATATGTTGACCAACAATCGCTCAACACGACATTTAGAATAATGCTTAGTTACAAGACATCGCTCACATATCGCAACATGGTGTGATGTTGCGGGCTACAATTGTTGCCTGAAATTAATTGTAGAGTAAAAAGCTTATTTAACATGAGTATTTTTCTTGGGGCGAATAGAAATCTTGACGAAGTTTACGAGAATAGCTCATATCGTGATAATGTTAAAAATATTAGTTAGTCCAAAGTCAATGGGGTTGAATCCCCAGTGCCGAGGGTCCGCCCGACGTCGACGTACCTTAATATCACCATTCGTGGAGACTCCTTTGAACCGCCGGTTGGGAAAATATGTCTGCCTGAGACAACTCCTTCAAATGTTCCGGCAGTGTAAATGTTCAGCTCAAAACAGTGTAAATGTGCGGCTCCTGCTCCCGACCCGCACCCGATTTGTGTTTGTTTTGAGCTTTAATGAAATTTCGGTAAAAGTTCACAAAGAATGATGTGAGCCCCGCCTACGGATAAGTTCATTTACCTTTTCAAAAGACGATCGCCATATGAAATAGATCAGTTTCAGAAAACTTTACTTGGAGCGATTTTATGACGGTAGAGGTTTACACACTTCTAAAAGCTACCAAAGAAACTGCCAGGATAATTTATTCTTAGCAGGAACCACTAAGGGATCTCGCGGACTAGACGGCCATGACTCCGGTCAGTTGTGGCCGTCGAGTGGGATTGTATGGTGTGCGGTTTGTTGGCCGTTGCAACCAAGTGCGCGATTCTTATCAGTTTCTATAGTTTACCTGGTCGCGGTCGTGATCGTGGCCTTCTAGTGCACGAGATCTCTAAAAGTTCTAAGGATAGAACAGAGCCTTTTAGATTGCTATTTACCCAAAGAAAAGAAATTGTAATAGGACATGGAAGTTCTTCACCTGTTGCAGCCCACAAAAAATTATAAAAATATATTAAGTAAAAAAAAACGGTTCAAATATTCATACAAAAATGTGCAATTTTCAAATGAATGTAATTGGAAATTGAAAACAGACGCGATTAAATATAAAAATATAAGATTTGGTGCATTAAACAATACAAATATTTGTAATTTAATTCTGGTCAAAAACGGAACAATTCTTACCTGACTCAATAATATTTGTAGCCTCAATCAATGTCAATTCAATTTGTACCAAATCGTCTGTCTCCTTAAAACTACATCAGGATTGGCCTAAAGTTGCGTAAAAAATATATTTGAAAGTGTTTTATTAAGTAAAATGGCGGTGTGATAACTGTACAAAGTGTGTTTATGTAACAAAAACAAAATGTGTGTATAGAATCCCAATATGAAAAGATAACTTTTAATTTGGGTGATACGTGGCGCCATTGTGACGCAACTGTGGCGCAACTATCGTGCAACTGGGGCACAACAGTTGCCAAACTGTCTTACAGTATACACAGGTATGAGTGACAGAAACGAAGCTCTACAATGTGCTGGGAAATTAACAGTAGAACAAAATGACACACTTCGCCAATTTGCCGTGATAAAGCCATTTAATAAAACTGTCAAAGAATGACAGTTCTGATTTAAATATACGGGCAATTTAAGTTGGTAGTCTATTTGATTAAGAATTAATTTCCCTGACTTGTATGTTCTGTTACGCCATATTTGCGTTTCAGTACTGTACTACTGTTGTCAAACTGTGAGTCCTTTATCGATTTCGATAACGGCGACCCTTAGGAATCAATTCCTTGCATGTGCCCTTAGATGGCTCGCTAGACCTAATTTAGTTTTGAAAATGGTCACAAATAGAACAATAAAGTCTGCCTGCAGTGTAGTTGTGTGTGCGAATACTGCGCTATAGTTGCGCAACTATCGCCCAGAAATATATCGCCCAAATTGAAAGCATTTCAATACTTTAAACGAGGTGCATAGAAGCAGATATGCATTTTATTTTTGTGGTTTAAGAACTTACAGTTATACTGAAAATCTTTTGCAAATTCTAACCAAATAGAGTAACTGTGTTGCTTGAAACATCATTTATTGCAACAGCGAGCGTAAATATGACTATAGCTTTGATTTCCTAGGAAAGTGGTTCCGTCGTAATTTTCACCATTATTTAACATTAACTCAAACCTCGCTGCGCAAAGATTTAAATTGCCAGATTTGCCCTCACCGTACTTAGTCACAAGAAAAAGTGTCCATACTGAGAATAGTGAGCTCTTATTCAATAGCGTTTCCATCACGTGTTTCAAGTGAAGTATATCAAGAATAAATGCGACTATCTTTTGACGCGGTTGGGCGAATCTAACGATTTAAAGCATTGCCAATGTCATCACTTACATGACAGCCGTCATTGCAGCCGTTAGTGGCGCACACCGCTCTTCTAGGAAATCTAGCTTTAGAGATTTAGAAAGACACTGCCACATGAGTGACAGACAACGCTCTACAACGTCCATTATTTCTTAAACTGAATGTGCCACATTAACGGTTGCGTAAATTCATGAAAATGAATTGTTTATCAAATTGACTCCAACGTAAATTTTTTCGTAAATTCGCATCACAACTGACATTCAATCTTATAATTTCTTTCTTTCTTTCTTTTCTTTATATTCTTTGACAGTTTTATAAAACGGCTACAACACTGCAAATTGACGTAAGGTGTCAAATTGACGTAGAGTGTCAAATTGATAAACAAATGACTGTACTTAACATTATTTTCACATATTCAGTTTCTCGTTAGTATAAGTTATCTTTTATTTATAATAAAAATGAAATGCTGTTAGTTGGTAAGTGCATCAATTCAGAACGGCTGGACCCTTTTGCCATTTTTTTTGCTTTAAAAAGTTATTAATAGTCCGAATAAGGTAAGAAAGGATAGAAAAAGTTATGCCCTCTTGGTCACTGAAAATTCAGGCTTCATCCACAACGAAGTTACATGGGGGTTGAAAAGTTCTGAATGACTTCGAGAAAACGATGGTACGGCTGTGCCATTGTTTTTGTTTGTGATTGCTCGACTTGTCGAGGTACTACCGTGCCCTCAGACCTAACAGTTGCCGGGAAAATTGGAAAACTGAAAATGCATTCACTATGGGAATTTTGTATGAATTATTGAAATGGACAGGACGTCTGTCAGGTCAGCTATTATTGTAATATAATTGGCTTAAATTTAGCGTTACTTTATGTCTATATATCGCAGTATTTAATTTGATATTGTTATGTACAAAATTAGTATATAATGTGTGATTTGTGATTGCAATTAGGTAATAAATCAGTATTTTTTCAATAGATTTCTAGAAGCTGAAAAGTGTGGAGAAAATGGAACTTACTGACGTATTTAGAGTTGTCACTTAATAATAATAAAGTCATCCAACCAATCAATCTGCCTAGCCTGTTCCCAAATGTGTTGGGGTCGGCTTACAGTCTAACAGTTACATGGAGCGACTGCCTATCTGACCTCTACAACCCAGTTACTGGGTAACACGATACGCCTTGGTAAGACTGGTTGTCCGACTTTCGGGTTTCTGATAAACCGTAATTACTGTCAAAGATAAGATAAGAATAACCAATAATTAACTTTCATTAATCAGAATGTATTAGAACGCTGTCAGAAATATGACAGATTTAAATCATTTCACATATACAGAAAGTGGGCAACGTCGCAGATAGCTGTTAAATATTTCGCTGTTTTGATTAATTTGGTGATATTACTGTATGGAAATAAGAAACACCTATGGCTAACTAATGAACCAGAATATTAATAATGAATTGTAATTATAATACTAAAAAAACAGGTAAATATTTGACAGCTTTAAGCGATGTTGCCAACTTTTTGGATGCGCGATGTTTGATTTTATTATTTGAGTGACATCTCTTAGTGCAGTTATCCCCGATTTTCAAGGATATCTTTAAGCACTGCGCTTGGCTAAAAAATAATTGAAATATATCTTTACAGTTTCTAAAAATCGATTGTAATATATTTATTTGTATATTTTGATGAAAATTTTATTGTTATGATATTATAATTTAGGTAAACAAATTGTATTGTGTTCATGTAAAAGAACTATGCTAGTAACAAATTGGCTATGTAGTAATAATTTGTGAATAAATGTTCATTAATTGTGCATTAAAATGCGTATACCGTGGATTATTGGCATACGCGAGTGCTTCAACGATCTTTTGGCGCCTGAATGACATTAACAGGTGGGCGTTGTTGGTAAATATTTGTGAACTTTTCACTATCATTGTATATTGACAGATCAAGATGGCGGCGTTAGTTCAGAGTTTTCCCACGCGCCAAAAGATTTTTGTACCGTTCTACCTATATTAAAATATGTTCAAAATTCATATTTTATGTCGTTAAGGCACGAACTATACATGCTGGCAGGGATATTTACGCGCATACTGTTACCATGGATCCAGTACATGACTCTGGACGCCCCCGCGCTGAACATAATCGTCGGTTATTAAAAAAAAAAAAACTGTTCCATACATTATGACCGCGTAGGTATTGCACTTTTGTAGGAAACAGCAGTTTTTTTTTTTCAATAACCGATGAAAAATTTCAACCTTGGGGTTTCCAGAACCATGTACTGGACCCACTAACAGGTAGCGCGTAGATGTCCCTGCCAACTTGTATAGTTCGTGTCGAAACGACATGAAATATGAATTTTGACCGTAAATTGGTATCTCAACTGTCATTCTTTGATAGTTGTATGAAATGGCTATAACACGGAAAAATTGACGTAGGGTGTCAATTTGATTTTATGAATGCAATGAAGTATAACCAAATGTTATTTTGCTTTTAATCCCTTATCCAATGTAATAGGTAACTATACTAATCCTCTTATTCATAAACTTGAATAAAATTAACTGCCTGTTGGTTATGTGACCGCAAGTGTGGCCATAGTGAGATGTTAGCGGATTCGATTCGCGAGTCGTTAAATTCTCAGTATTCCCCAGCCGACCTGTTCACACTGCGAACACTTAGGTGTAGTGATCTGTCAATAGTATCTATCCCTAGCATCTGGTGGAATGACAGCTCACTTCAACTATAGTTCGTTTTTAATCCCTGACTAATTTGACAGGTGCAAATGTCAAACTCCAAATTGAAAAAAAAAAAGCACTACAATAGCCTAATGTCAACTGCTCATCGCCTTTTACAAAATATTGCTTTTCCCGATGCAGGGAAGTTAATCGTGAGGAGTTATCCTGGTACTTCATCATCATCAGCTCCAACTTCTCCAAATACATTGTGACGAGCATAAATTGCTTGGCAGCCATATTAAAGTAATCGAATCGCAACCCGTGAAATATTTATTATTGAGTAGTTCCGGTGACCACTGTGGTCTTCATCATCAGTTTCACTTCACCAAATGGTGCTTTCCGAGAACAACTGCACGAGTTACTATAAAAAATACCCAAATCGCTTTAAGTGTGCTTATAATATTTGAAGAGTTCCCTTGATTTCTCCAGGATCCCATCAACAGATCCTAACCTAATGACAATGGGACCACCTCGAAAGTATACCCCTTCAAATAAAAAACAAGAATTTTGCAAATCCGTCTGAAAGAGTTAGGTATGCTCGAACATACAAAAAAAAAAAAAACGAATTGATAACCTCCTCCTTTTATTCTAATCTAATCACTAGAAACAGTGGCGGATTTACAAATTTTCAAGGTATAGACTGAATATTTTTTGCCGCCCTTGCCTCAACAATTTTCATATCATACATTTTTTTTACAATGCAACAATTTCGTTGAAATTGCACGTAAAATAATTTTTCGGTATATTTTTGAGCTAATCGAAGCTCAATTATGTATGGGCGGGGTTATGTATGCTATTTACACAATAATGAACATTTGGTAAACGTGAATAAATAATCTTTATTGCCCTTTCAAACAGTTAAAAATAATCGACTCAGTCAAGTCGGAATTAATGACCAAGATTACTTACGACAATCGCGCAAAAAGGCATTGTAACGAAGTTCGTTACAATGCCTTTTTGCGCGATTTTTTGTTGGCAAAATCATCGATGATGTCGTCGTAAGTAATCTTGTTCATTAATTCCGACTCTATGCACAAAAGAGTTCCGCAAATTTGCCGCCCCCAAAATCTGCCGCCCTAGGCTCGAGCCTACTCAGCCTGCTGGTAAATTCGCCACTGGCTAGAAATGTCAAATTAGTTTCTGGGATTAAAAAATGAACTTTACTGTGCGTTCATTAGAACTTGTCTCGTGTCGCGATTGGTCAGTCGCCGTTGTACTATTGAAACTAAGCTTGACCAGCAATGGAGCCAACATGACGGCAAGGGACAGCAATCTGTACAATAGGCTTGAAACTTGGGTGTAACACATTTGCTTACCCTTTCAGGTTAAACCCGTGAAGCTATATGAATGTAAGGGTTATTAGAGGGTTACAATTTATTTTTAGTTATAGTTTACATTTGTTGGCAATTAAAATTTTAGTTTTATAATTTTAATCAAATGTTATTATTAATTTAGTACAAATAATTGTAATTTATGTACCAATGCAATGGAATGGAACACAAATCATGTAACGTTTAATATGTAGCGCAAATATATTGATCTCATTATGTGAGTTGAAGCGAGAATTTCTTTTTAATTAAAATCATTACGATTTATTTGAAATTATACAGGTGGAGTTTTAAAACTGGGTTTTCGACTGTATTATCGTTTGGTATTGCATTTAGATTTTCAATATTATCAAAATGCATTTAGGAATTTCCAAAATAAAGACCTTATCAGCAATTAGGGATCCCTGTTGAAAAACTCAACCGAAGTCAATTTTTTCTAAAAACATTGTGAAAATGACTACGAATAAATGTTAATTTTCGCACAAGGCTGTCACAATAGCCCACAGCTTGCCTAGTGCGTTATTAGAAAGAAAAAATAGGTACAAGAAATTGAAAAATACAGGGCCGTCAATTACGGTATGTCGCGAGTGCAAAGTAATTTATTTTTTAACAATTCTGTCGATAAACAGGCACCACCAAGTCACCTTTCTCTATTTAAGATCTCCATTGTAACAGTCTGAAATATAATGATGCCGAAAAGAAAGATTTTTTTTAATGATGATTAATCTCGAGTGGATAATCCTTATTAAATTAGCCTTAGTGAATTAGCTTATTGCAGTCTACTGCTGCTCATAGCCCTCTTCCTAGTGGACATAACATCCGGTTCTCTCGTACGATCGTCGCAACAAAATTCATATTACATACTACTGCTACTGTAACACAATAATCGCTGCAAATCACTTTACAAACTCGTAATCGATAATATTTTAGCTGTTTCGTTCCCATTTTTTGCAAACGTGATAATAGCTATAATGCGTGCAATGCCTAGAGTTGCACCCTAATTTACTTCCATGCACCCAGTTTGCTCCTATGGTCCCAGACTGCTCCCAAACACTCGGGTTGCTCTTATGCACCCTGATTGCTCCCATGCACCTTGATTGTTCCTATGCATCCCTGAATTCTCCAATGCACCCGAGTTGCTCATATGCACCCTAATTACTCAAATGTAGCCTAATTGCTCCCTTGCACCCGCTTCAGACGGCCCTGTAGGTGGTCCACCGCCATTTGTAATTACTGTAGAGTAAATAAGGGTATTGTTGCTATGTTTCTAATAAATATACGTTTAGAAAAATGAAAAATATGTGTTTTATTTATTTAATTTATAGAAACAACAACCTCTACAGAGAAGGAACGACCATTTATCACCGCGTTCCTGTTACTCAAAAACTAAGTAGTGGAGGTCAGATAGGCAGTCGCTCCATGTAAAATACAGGTATTCAGCTGCATCCGGTAAGACTGGAAGCCGAACTCATCATAGTTGGGAAAACGCTAGGCAGATGAATGTCTTCCTTTATACAGAGTCGCGTTTTTCCACACGTTTTGGTCATTACTGGCGCCCAAACGTGTGCATTTATTTAAAATCTGTTGACGTAATTACCTTATCACTTGTAGGTACCTACACTAAGCTGATATCATTATCACGACATAGGCTACTTTGAGGAATTGTGGCGCCAAAAGTGTAGGGATAAATACCACAAAAATCTAAACATTCAAAGAATTTACCAAAAACTTATCAAGACTGCATTAACTTTGTACTTGAAATGACAAAGACATTTTGATTCCGGTAAAGATTATCTATTATTACTGTTCTCTTCTTAGCATGTCGATGGCAGATGGACCAGAACACGACAACGCTTAGGCCTGGACCCGACCAAAGCCGTGATGTCCGAAGCGGAGACGAGAAGATATTATGTTTTTCAGCTAGGGTGTACCCACCGACGCTGTGCGGAGATACGTACTGGCTAGACTGGAGCGGTGATGTGTGCTGGCTAGAGCGGAATAGTTAGGCGCCCCTTATTGCACGCCGCTCACATCTCTTCTCGTCTCAGATGCACGCCGTCGCCAGCTTGTGAGGCACAGCTCACATCTGCGCTTCGATCGCGCCATACAAGTATGGTCAATGGTCTCCATTAAAGCTGAGTGGAGGCGAGATAAGTCAATAACGAAATTCTATTGGTTGTTTAAAACACATCTCTCCTCTTGTCTGGTCTCCGCTTTGGTGGAGTCCGGGCATAATACCGTTCGCTGACGCAGACATACAGACAGGTGACCATGCGGCGCAAGATGAACGGTGGGCCATGGTCTGCGGGGAGGCGACCATCCGAGAAATCCCACCTGTGGAGAATGTCTTTGCTGTAGACGTCTTAAGTGCGGAGTCTGTTTCAAGTTTTCCAAGTCGGTCACGGGAACGTGTGTCCAGGTGAAAGGCTCTCTGATGGCTTAATGAAAGAATCAAGAAGTTTGAGCTTCTCTCGCCAGTTCACATCTTTCCGAGGAGGTGTTGCCAACGGAACACCTATGACTGATTAGGTAGTAACTGTGTGTACTTACCTAAACTACGCTTGTAATTAGGTAGGTACAGCGGCGGCTCGGAACATGAGGCGAGTCGCTGCGCAGTAACGAATTCATGGGTCAGCGGGGGTGAGGGGTGGGGTACTGCGCAGCCAGTAGCTAACTTCCGAGCCGCCATTAAGTTTGAATCGAATTATACTTGGCTTGCGTCGCGTCGATTGCGTAACGGGAATGTCCTCGAACTCACGACCTCTCATTCTTCAATCATTTATATCCAAACCGTTCTGCAATTACTGAGTTTAAAAACCATATAATACCTACGGTCAGTTCTAGATTAAAATCTGTATGTACTATGTTTGACAGTGTGTGTTAGGTAATAGGTAATAGGTAATACGGGCTGGTTTCCGCAACTCCACGTCAAAGCGCGTATTTTGCGTACGGGTGGGAAAAATCGGTCATTCAATCCACCCCAGCTCCTCAAAGAATGCCAGCAACGCCTTGGTATTATTGGCAATCTCGCGTAGGGTACCTGGGTTACCGAAGTATTTTGCCCTGTAAGTGGCGACCACCGGGCAGTTTAACAGCACATGAGCTGCTGTCTCGTCGTCCTCCATGCAGGCTCTGCAGAGCGGACTGTCTGTGACTCCTATGACAAAGAGGTGTTTATTAAATGGCCCATGTCCAGTTATAGCTGCTGTAATCACACGCAGCTGTTGTTTAGTTAGTCGAAGAACCTTTTTCGTGAGGCGGTCATAGATTGAGGGTAGTGCCTCCTTAGCCTGCCTGCACTCGCCTTGGTCCGACCATAGTTTCTGATGCTGATCTCTAGTTCGTTTCCTTACCAGAGTGCGTAGGTAACCGAAGGGGAGTGGCACGATGGGTTCGGGCCCCACTGGTGCCAGGCTCGATCCTCTTCTGGCAAGTTCATCTGCAGCATCGTTCCCCAGCGAACCGCTGTGTCCTTTGATCCATTGAATGGTTATTTTGTTGAGGTCACCCACCTGGTTAAGGCGCTGGTGGCACTCGTATATAAGTCCAGAGTCCACAATGTGACTGTTCAGCGCTTGCAGAACAGCCATGCTGTCTGAGAGTATGCGTATCGAGTGGTCCTTAACTTCCCTAGCCAGAATAGCCGAAGCGGCAAGAGAAATACCCATGCATTCGGCCTGGAACACTGTGTTAAGGACTCCCAATGATGTAGCTATGTGGATGTTGAGGTCCTCCGAGAAGACTCCAGCACCTGTACCACTACCTGTTTTGGATCCATCCGTGAAGATGCGCAGCTCTGTTGGGCGCAAGCCCTCACATCGGCGATCCTCGTGAAGTTGGATTCTGTATTTTTTATCAAAGATAAATTGTTTCGGTACCCGGTCATTTATGGCTTTCGCAATGGGGAACTCCTTGTAGAGTCCCTCAAGCAGCGCGGTGTGTTGTGTATCTCTCTTACCCCAGAGATTTGCTGCATTTAGGCGTACTGCCGCCATCGACGCTTCTTGCTGTATAAACAGGTGCAGCGGTGGTAGTCCCAGCAAGGCTTCCATTGCAGCAGTCGGAGTAGTCCTCATGCAGCCTGTGGTCGCCATGCTGGCCAGTCTTTGCATGCGTTGTAGTTTGTTGGAGGCTGTAACCAGCTGGGTGCGGGGCCACCAGACCACGGCCGCGTAGGCTATCATGGGGCGTATCACAGCTGTGTACAGCCATAGTATTATTTTGGGGGATAGGCCCCACTTCTTACCTATCATTCTCCTGCACTGCCAGAAGGTGATGCAGGCTCTGTTTAGCTTATTGTCTAAATGACTGCTCCAGTTCAGCTTACTGTCTAATATGACCCCGAGGTACTTGACTTCGCTGGCTAACTGAAGCTCTGTTTCGAACAGTTTGGGCAGGCGGAAAGGGCCCATAGCTCGTTTGTGGGTAAACATGACTAGTTCGGTTTTAGTGGGGTTCACCGATAGATCGAATTCCCTGCACCAATTTTCTACAATACGTAGTGCTTGCTGAGTAAGGTTGCAGATCGTTCCCGTCACCTTCCCCGAGACCAGGATTGCGAGGTCGTCTGCATATCCTATTGTGTAATACCGAGCGTCGTTGAGTTTGGTGATGAGGTCATTAATCACCAAATTCCATAGAAGAGGGGACAGCACCCCTCCCTGGGGGCAGCCTCTGGCTATCATGGCCAGCTGCTGCTCGTCCTCAAGGCGAACCACTCGCTTGCTTAGCATATTCGTAATCCAATCCGTTAGTACCTGTTCCACTCCATGTCTGGAGAGGGCACTGTTGATACTGGAGAAGTTGGTTTTGTCGAAGGCACCTTCGATGTCTATAAAAGTGCCCAGGCAGGTGCCTTTTTGATGAATCGCTTCCTCTATCTGGCTGACCACCAGATGAAGAGCAGATTCAGTCGACTTACCTGAGCTGTATGCGTGCTGATTACTATGTAGCGGTATTGTTATCAGAGCACCGTCCCTCAGTTCCCTATCACAAAGCCTTTCCAGAGTCTTTAGTAAGAAGGAGGTCAGGCTTATTGGTCGGTGGGATTTGGCGTCTGTATAGTCACCCTTACCTGGCTTTGGGATGAATGTGACTTTCACTTCCCTCCATCCTTTGGGAAAATATCTAAAGGCCAGGCACGCTCTCATTAAGGGCACCAATCTTGTTGCAACAGTGGCTCCCCCCCACTGTAATAAGGCGGGGAACACACCGTCTGGACCAGCTGCCTTAAAAGGATGGAAGCTCCGGATGGCCCATTGGATTTTCTCCAACGTGATCACCCTGTGTGTGTAGCGCCAATCATTGTCTGATGGTGTTTGAGTTTCATCATGCCAGTCAATTACCTGCGCGAAGACGCAACCTGGGAAGTGAGCTTCAATTAGGACGCGTCTTGTTTCTTCAGGTGACGTCGTGAATGTGTTATCCGGTTTGCGAAGGGTGATGGGCCCAGGTGTATACTGTTGTGCCAGCACCTTCCTTACCCGGTTTGCTTGCTGACAGGATTCAATGCTGCCACAGAACTTGCGCCATCCCGAGGTGCTCCTGAATCTGATGCATTTTTTGTAGCTGGATTTGGCCGCATAGTATTTATCCCAGTCCTCATCCGCACATGTGTTCATAGCTCTATTCAGAGCAGCTCTTACCTTGCTACGCTTGCGTTCCAGATCCGCGCCCCACCAGGGTTGTTTACCCGGTGTATTCCGCGGCGTGGTCTCTGGGCATGCAGTCTGATAGCTGTCTATGATTGATTTAGTAAGATGGCTTACTTGTACTTCAATCTGTGTCGTGTCCGTCCATGTCGACGTGTTGTTTATTCTCGCAAGCTTGCAGTCAAGGTTGCGTTTGTAGGTGGCTCGATCCGTGTTACGCGGGTGGCGCCGTGGCGTTGTAGGTGGCACACAGACCTGGATGTCGAAGCGGATCCATCTGTGGTCAGAGCAGGAGGCCTCTTTGGATACCTGCCAACCGGTGATGATTTCCGCCGCGCTCTCTGTTGCTAGAGTGAGATCAATGATTGTGCGGCTTCGCCTGGTTACGAAAGTTGGTTTGGAGCCAGTGTTTAGTAGGGATAGGTTAGTCGAGAATAAGTAGTCAACCAAGGCCTTACCCCTCTCATTTTGCGTGTCCATACCCCACAGTTGGTGGTGTGCATTTGCGTCGGCCCCGATGACGACCTCGAACCTACAATTCTCGCAATGGCTCACGAGACGGGCGAGGTCCTGAGGAGGCGGCGCCTCCGCCTCGGGCATGTAGGCCGAGACGAAAACGATCACCACCTCCATGGCATCGTCGCGCTGTATAAGCAGCTTAGCTGCAGAGACATCTCTGCAACAGAAGTCAGTTAAGAGCTGTGTTTTAAGGTTACCTGTGACATAGATGCACGATCTGGGATGTTCGTGATCTGAGGTGAATAGGAGCTTACCGCCAAGATTGGAGAGTCCTTGTATGCGGCCAGCCCTAATCCACGGCTCCTGGATTAAGGCAATGGCCGTGTGTTGTACCTCCAGCCACTTGCGAAGCTGAGCCGTCGCGGTCTGACTGTGGTGGAGGTTTGTCTGGAGGACTTTACAGGCCGACGAAGGGGACGCCATCGCTGGTCGAACCCTCTTCATCCCCCCCAAGTCTCAGCCCAGCAAATAGGTCGCCCTCGTCAAAGCCGTCCTCCCCCGGGCCCGAAGCCGGGGACAAGATCATGTCGTCCAGCTCCTCGCCCGATGAGGGGACGGCTCCCACGGTGGCGGCGGCAGGGGCGGCCGACTCTGCAGCAGCAGGTTCAGCCGCGGATGCTTCCGGGTTGCTTGAAGGGGGAGTGGACTCCCCTGCAGGTGCCTGCGGCAGTTCCAGCGGCTCGCAGACGGTTCGCGTGGCGGGATCCCAACCCTGAGGCACGTCTGTGAACCTACCGTTCCGACCCTGGAACTTCACGTACACCGCCCCTAGACCAATAGAGAGGCGGCGTCCGGCCTCCATCAGAGTCGGGATTTGGTCCACTGGGACACCGACCACTACGAACCATGCCGAGGCTTGTTTGTCGGCGTGCAGCAGTACCCACCTCTTGATGTCCACCCAAGGGTTCTGGTAGCTCAGAGCACGACCAATATTGGTCGACTCACCGTAGACCCCCTGCTCATCCGGGATCACGATGCCACACCGTGCACGCTTCTGGATTTCCGACTGGCTCACGACGACTAGCGAGGTGCTAGTTGGGAGAGCCAAGCCGGAGACTGTCTTCCTTAGCCAGGCTAAGGTGTGGTCGTTACCGCACCACAGTTTGATGACCCCCCCGGCGAATAGCGGCTTGGCGTTGAAGGTTGGTCCTGGGGTGTCATGTTTAGGGGAGCAGGCCTCCATGATAATCTGCTTCTGGATAGCAGCGAGTACCTGATCCGATACGTCCTTGCTGAGGATCCCCGTGCGGTCGCAGGTGATCGCGACGTCTAGGGTCGCGCTGGCAGCTTGGGCGTAGCTTTTTTGTCCGACCCTATTGGATTGATCAAGCCGCGGCCGCTTATGTTCTCCACGAGGTGATAAGGTCTCGTTGAGAGCTCGCTTGGCCGCGGCCTGATCCTTCCAATCGGGTCGCTGTGTACCTTCGGCTGGTTTCTCGGAGGCGCTGGTTGACGGTTGACTGGGCGCTGGTCGGCTGGTGCCGGCCTCTGCCTGTGACCGTTTACCGGCGGAGAAATTCAGCTGGCCGCCCGTCGGTTTTGCTGAGCTAGCGGCAGGTGTTTGTGACTTGCGGGAGCCTTTTCCAGGCTTCCGCAGTGCTTGACGTCTCTCCTTCCTCGTCAGCCTTTCCCTCTTCTTGCCCTGTAACGGGGCAGCGGTTGGACCTGAAGGGTCGGTGCAAGGGCGAAGGGCTTGTTGAGTGCGTTTACCCTTGCCCTTCGGCACAAATTGCCAGGCACGCGAGAACGCGTCCTCGGTGCAGGTGGCCGTCTCCGCTTGACCGGTGACAACCGCCTGATGAGTGGAGGATTGAGGACCCACAAGAGGAGGAGGATGTTTGGTAGAGGGCCCAGTGCCAGTGTTAACCGGCGCCGGGGTCTGTATGGAAGGGGTCAGACCGGCAGTGGTATTAGTCGTCGCCTTGGTCTCCAACTTAGTTTTAGAAGGGTCGGTACTGGTCCCAATCAGCGCCGACGTCCTTTGTTTATTTTGGGACTTTTTGGTTTTGGTCTTAGCTGTTGTTCTCGCCACAGCCGGACCGGTGCCCGCGCTGGTACCCGCAGCGTTTGCTGCAAGGCCACCAGGGGCAAGGGAAGTGCAAGCACCTCCCTTTGGAGTCTCATTGGCTTTCGCCTCCTCTCCACATGCTGAGTGATTAACAGGCCTTAAAGTGTCCATGTTATATTTTAAAGTATTATTCATCTCTCTGGCTCCCACCCTCCATGGAGCCCGCAACTGGGAACGTCTTACTATTAAGAACGTTAGGACTACCAGAGAGATATAGGGGCGCAAGGCTGGTTTACAGTGCGACATCGGGTGCTTGATCGGGCTGGCGTAGGGGGTCGAAAGGCCCACCCCCAACGAACTGATCAACCCTCACTTACACCGTCAGCATGACCTTTACCTACCACTTCGGCCGTCCGAGGACGACCTCAGCGGACCTCACGCACCTCGCCTGTGGCCCTCTGACGGGACACTATGGCCATTTCCCTACCCTTGGCTATTGGGTAGGGCCACCGTTTCGCTTGAAATCGGGACCAAAGGGGGCGTGTTGCCTTACGGACACATTACAGCCAGAGCCGCTCGGCTCAACCCCCCAGGACTCCTTCATCCCCGCTCACGGCGCTCAACTGCGCAGGTCCTAGCGCAGGCGACTGTTCTCTCCTACTCGTCATCAGCTCACTTTAGTGACGGCCGAGCCCGCCACCACCCAGTCACAGGGGGTCGCGGTTAGGAGTGGAAACGGAAGGGCGGAATTAGGAGAAGTTGGAATATGGATAGGATAATGTGGGTTGGGTTTACGGGATTTGGGGTAGGACGGGAAAGAAAAGAAAGGGGTGCGATGACGCCTGGTGGTTTTAGTTACGTCTATTTCTTAAGGAATTAGACCAATAACGGGGTGGCAACCACGGGAAGGTGCATCCGCCAGACTTGCCTTGAGGATCTACACGACTGCTGCGCTCTCCCTCAAGACCCCGCCACCCTACCACCTCTGAAGGAGGTGGCAGGGTAGGCCTGCATCTATACTACCAAGCAAAGCAAAGCGAAGCATGTCGTTGTGCAACCGCGAAAGCATAAATCCAGACCCTCCCCGACAGTGTGTGTTACACTTACTGCCCACAAAAAATCACTGAGGATGATCAGCTTTCTAATTACGCAACATATTTTCGTAAACGATAAAGACAAATCTGTTTCATTTTGACAGTTCAACAACATTCATTGCGTTATTTATGTTGCTCTGCAGTTTTTTTTCGAACTTACGGAGCAATGGATTAGCAATCTGTTTTCAAAACGATTCAGATTCGGATTGATTTTGCATTACGTAATTAGGGTACGGCCGATGGGGCAGAAAGGTTCTGGAATGGAGGCCACGTACCGGCAAGCGCAGCGTGGGATGTCCACCCACAAGGTGGACAGACGACCTAATAAAGGTCGCAGGAAGCCGCTGGATGCAGGTCGCTTCCAACCGGCCGATTTGGAAATCATTGGGGGAGGCCTATGTTCAGCAGTGGACGTCCTATGGCTGAAATGATGATGATGATGATGAATTAGGGTACTGGTCCGAGGCGATCACTACCTTATCTAAAATGTCGTAAAAACAGAACAGTCTTATCGATGTGTGCACGGGTGCACGGGTAATGCACCCACATTTCGTCAGTTAGTCACTTATCTCACCTCCTACGAGGAATCGACTCAAGTCTTTTTTATTGACATTTCAAGTGATTGTTATTTGTTTTTTCAATTTGGAGTTTGACGTTTGCACCTGTCAAATTAGTCTACGAGATTAGAAACAAGACGGACGATTTTCTCGCTCATTATAAAAAAAAAAATTGTAGGTCCCATGTAAGTAAAAAAGATAATGAACCTAGATAAATTAATAGTTGATCGCAGACTGTTCGCACCGTCCGCGCCGGCGAGTACCTACTCGTTTGTCGTAACGAAAAGAGGTATTCGGCGAGGGTCGCTCGCCTGGCGGGCAGAACACTCGCTGAGAGACATGCTTGGTACCTATAATATCTTACCCATAGGCTTACCAGCGAGTAATCGTTCGTCGAAGTCGCGCACTCGCTGCTCACCGCTCGTCAACTCGTCTTTAGTTGCTAGCTATGTATTATGTTTATAACATACTAGCTTTGCTCGCGGCTTCGCCCGCGCGAATGTCGGAAAATATCCCACGGGAACGTACCACCGGGATTTCATACCTAATAGCCGAGGAAAAGGTCATTGACTTCTAGCGCTGCGCCCGCGTTGCCGTCAACCATAATTACTTTGCGACGCCTAATTTTGATTCTGTGGTATATTTAAATAAACGATATAATGACGTAGCATATTTTTAATATAAATTAAATGGCCAACTTAAATAAAAAAAAAATATTGGATAAGGATTAATATAATGCAGGTCAAAATAGCCTTGCAATCCGGATATCCATATTATCCGGATATCCGCCGATTTCTAAATCCGGATGTTACCAGCATCACCATCCGGATTTTTAGGATGTTACGGAAAGTTGTATTACTCTTTTAAATATTAAATACAAAACTGTCATCTATTAGGTACATACCTGTTATTACGTTATTTATTATTTTTAATATAGTAAATCACTCTTGCAATTATTTATTCACTTCTCAAATAACAGTCAAACTCAAACTCAAAGCATTTATTTCAATTAAACCCTTTACAGGCACTTTTGAATTGTCAAAGAGTCAGTTAGTCAGAAAGTTGAAGCTAGTTGCCCATTCCAAAACGTAGATCTCTATGGAGAAGAACGGGCAAGAAACTCCAAGGACACTCTTTTAAATATAGAAATTACAAAATCCTGGGTACATTACTCTTGTTGATTCTATATGTGAGAACAATGTAAAAAAATATATATATAAATCAAAAACGATTAATAATAAGCCCTGGCAGATAAGAGATGACCAGTCTCAACTGACGGCGCCCGTTCACGAACATGACGCGTGGATCAGCACCATCCAGCTCAACCATTTTGTAGGGAACCGAATGATCCAACACACTCGCCACCATCAGCGAGATATTTAAGTGAGCATGACATACTCTCAACTACCCTGCTCTTTCAAGTCAAAATCAACATAATAATATAGTAAAACGACTCCATGGTACTCACATTTACAAAAATTGAAAATAAAAATGCGTCTAAGTTATACAAAACTATAGTTTGCAAGAATTTTACCACCAAAAGAAAGAAAATCAATATTATCTATTGGAGTATTCAATAATTAAACTTAGTTTAATAAAAAAAACAAAATAAACAATAAGTTCGTAGTCAGAAAAAATAAAAAAAGGGGAAGCAACTCTACCAATTTTTTCATTTTTAATTAGTGAGCCCAAGTCAATTTAGTGACAGAGATTATAACAACATTGACCACTTGTTAAGTCACATCCATACTGCTTAATTATAATTAAAGCTACGGTAGAAGTGATCTGTGAAGAAGATGCAAACTTACTGACTGCTGACACAGCGTTAAGATTCATGATTCAGAAATTATCACAAAAAGATAGCATTATCAGTAATGAACTTCTAGTATCACTCAAAAGAAGAATATCACAACGCCGAGTTCCAGAAATAACTGGTAGGTACAATGACATATTTACACAAACCTCACAAATTTTATGAAGAGCGAAGTAGGTACAGACGACTGTCCTATACAAAACTTTTAAACGAAACTGTAAGACTGACAATTGTTAAAATTATTTCTAAATTTTGACACACAACAACCAGATCAAACAGTCATAACTTCAGCGGACAATACCTACACAAGATACAGAAGGCTTCTTCAACTGTAAGCGTATCAATTAAAACATAAGTAAGAGAAGAAATCATCCGGTTAAAGGCTCATGCAGACCAGCGCGACGCGACTCGAACGATACAATTTCTAAGAAAACTTCACGGTATAAAAATAGCCGATGTCGCGTCGCGCTGTCACGTCGCGCTAGTCTGCACGAAGCTTTATGAGTCAGCTAACTTCTGTGCAGCGACCGACTTCTTCAACAAATGGTTTAGACACCACAATTCGAGTAGAGATGGCACTATATGATGAGAATGGTCAAAGAAGCAGGAATTTAGAAAAGCCACAATCTACTTTTATCAACACCACCGACCAGAGTTGAAGCAGAAAGAGTGTTCTCTGCTACAGCATATTTATCATACTATTAGGTACCCATTATACCATTTAAGAACTTCAATGAAAGAAGATTCATTAGATTTGATTAGATAGTTTAAGCTTGTTAAGATCATATTACCAGAATTTGGATACAAAATAATTTAAAGGGTTATTTGACTATTTTGAGATATTTTGTTTATTTTTGTTTAATTATATTTGATTCATACTATTGTTTTTATAATAGAGGTGATTTCCTAGTGGAAGTGATATTTTTATTTATGTTTTTTTTTTAAATAAGTTGAGGAGCTCGTGGCTAAGTAATAACTGCCGCACTGGTTGATCCGTTAGGTTAAGCTACGCTTGCCAGGGTTGGTCTGTGGATGGGTGACCATTTTTACATACCAAGACTCCTCCGTGCCTCGGAAAGCACGTTAAGCCGTTGGTCCAGGCTGTCATTTGTGGATCTTTGACAGCCGTAACGGGTCGTCAGAAGCCCGAAAGTCTGACAACCAGTCTTACCAAGGGGTATCGTATTACCCAGTTAATGGGTTGTGGAGTTAGATGGGCAGACGCTCCATGTAAAATACTGGTATTCAGCTGCATCCGGTTAGACTGGAAGCCGACCCCTATATAGTTGGGAAAAGGCTAAGCAGATTTATATGTTTTAAATAAGTTGCATTGATTGGATGTTGTGATTTGTGATAAATGTAAGATCTCATTTTTAATAAGAATTGTTTTTAGTATGAGAAGAATAAATACAAATTATTTGTGCGGTATCGGCGTTTTATTGCATAATTTTAGAAAGTAAACTAGGTTTTTTATGTGATTGTTACTTGAAATATTATTTCTTTGTAATTTTGCTTGAGATACTGATTAAAACGTGTTACAAAAGCTTATTAGATTTTTATAATAAAAACTAAAAAATATCCACATTATCCGGATACTCAGTATAGTATAAAATATTAATATCCGTACTATCCGGATAGTAAAAATTAACGGATATTGCAAGCCCTCGGAAGTAACAAATCAAAGTTTTTTTAAAATCAAATTCTGAGCTATAAAAATTGTTAATGTCATATTATGTCATCCTTAGGCCGCTTCGGTATGCTTGAGGCCGGTGTATCGGCAGCCTTGAGAATGCTTCGGGATGCTTCGGCATCCTTCGGCAACCTTCGGTACGCCGCCGGCGCCGAGGCAACACTCGAGGGATAGTTTGCCCTAAGGCCCGGCGCCCATTATCGGCATCGGCAAGGAAAAGGATCCTTCGGCATCCTACATGCAAGCGCACACTATCGGCAATTATGCTTTGGCATGCTGCAACGTTCTTAGGGATGACGAGGCGTCCTTAAGGATGCCGCACCGTCCTGTAGCTTGCCGAAGCGTCTCAATATCGTATTAGGGCAAACTATCCCCCGAGTGTTGCCTCGGCGCCGGCGGCGTACCGAAGGTTGCCGAAGGATGCCGAAGCATCCCGAAGCATTCTCAAGGCTGCCGATACACCGGCCTCAAGCATACCGAAGCGGTATTTTTGTTATTACTACCACATATCACGGAAATTTCTACTTTATTGCCATTATGTTATAGTATATTGCTATTTGCCACCTAAAATCCTCAGTCGTACCGATGCCGATAATGGGCGCCTGGCCTAATACGATATTGAGACGCTTCGGCAAGCTACAGGACGGTGCGGCATCCTTAAGGACGCCTCGTCATCCCTAAGAACGTTGCAGCATGCCAAAGCATAATTGCCGATAGTGTGCGCTTGCATGTAGGATGCCGAAGGATCCTTTTCCTTGCCGATGCCGATAATGGGCGCCGGGCCTTAGAAGATAGACATAATTTATGCCATTGCGGACTTTTATGTTGAACTTTTTAAGATGTAGTTACAATCTTGTAGAACATACCTACATTTTATTTATCATTAAATTTTCATTCATCATTTAATCATCATATTTGAACCAATTTAAACAAAACCTCAATGAACATGATATACACTAAAACCTTCCTCATGAATCACTCCGTCCATTGGTGAAAACCGTTCAGTAGTTTTTGAGTTTATCGCGTTCAGACAGACAGACAGATGTGGCGGGAAACTTTGTTTTACAATATGTAAAGATACAATAGCCTAGGTAAACGAAGTTAAAGAAGTATTTAGGACTCGTCCTCGACAGCCGGTGGAACTTCGTGGGGCATTTCCGACGTTTGGCTCCCAGACTGGAGCGGGCCGGGGCTGCCTTGAAGCGGCTCCTGCCCAATCTAGGGGGTCCAAAAGCCTCCTGCCGGAGGCTCTAAGTGGGGGTCGTGCGGTCCAAGGCATTCGTTGAGGCTGCAGCCAGCCCGCCAGTTGAACGCGTCCCAGAGGGTCATTGCCGGATGTCTCCGGTGAGGCGGCGAGCCTCCTTGCCGGATTGCTGCCATGGGATCTGGAGGCAAAAGTCCTCGCACACATTTGGGAGTGGCGCAAGGAGGCGAAACGCCGGGGCGTAACTCCGATGCCGCGAGAAATCAAGGCACGGCAGACAAAGTTCCAGCGGGATCTCATGGCATCATGGAGAGTGCGATTGTCGCAACCTAGTGCTGGGCACGCCACACTTGCGGTGATAAGTCCCCTCTTTGAGGAGTGGCTAGAGAGGCGCCGCGGCGTCCTCACCTTCCGCCTGACGCAGGTCCTCACCAGACACGGTTGTTTCGGTAGGTTCCTGTTTCGGATATGGCGGGAGGAAAAGCCCGGGTGTCATCACTGCGTGGATCACCCGGAGGACACGGTGCAGCATACGGTGGAGTACAGTGGTCCTTCCAGTATTGGAGGTGAAGTTGTAATCGAAGGGCGGAAGTGAAACTCCAACTTGCAGTTTAGTTAGTAGGTACACTATTAGCACATATACAGGGTGTCCAAGAACCTGGCGTCCAACTGGATTCCCACGATGCCCCAAGTTCTAACAGTACTCAGAAAAATATTTTAAAAAATCCACCCCATGTACTTACAGAATTATACTGATTTCAAAAAAAAAGGGGAAATGAGCACCCTGTGACATACTTTTGAATGCTGTGACTGCTAATGCTGATAATTTCGATATTTCTTGGAGGTTTTGTAATCTAGGGTATTGCTGTGTCTAAATAGAATGTAAAAATAATGTACTTATTGTACCATTTTAAAATAAAATATTATTTTAACTAAAGGTGATATGGAAAACTATTGAATTTCGCAACTTTGACCGACTGTAGTGTAAAAAAAATGTACCAAAATAGTATGGCAAGTGACGTCAAATTTTGACGCGTTTATTCCTCTTTTTAAAAAGGTATAATACTTACACATTAATTTGAAAAAAAAATTTTTTGATAATATTTTTACTCAACAACCCAATTTTTACGATGTCTTACAGAATTCTTAGAAAGAAAAATTTACGACGAATTGAATCTAACCTCTAAAGAATTACTATTGTATGCTCATAAAAATAACAACAGGCCTCTCAAAAAACAGGTTAGACCGTAAGGGACGGTATGTGCATGCATCTCACCATAGTGATTCGTTATTACAACAGGAGGGAGCAAGACAGAAACTATCTTTGCGATTTGCTGGTTCTTCTTTATGGTACCCCATTATTCAGGTAAGAGTGAGGGAGAAAAAGGTTAGAGGTGCGAGTGAGATAGATAGTGACGCTATCTGGGATCGTGCTATTTAGGATAACAGTACGGTCAGTACGCGTCACTGCCTCCTGCCGTTACTACGCACCTCTCTCTTATTGTTACCATTGATCACGTACTACGATTTAAAGCTTTGTTTATTGGACTCGATTACTCTTTGTGCTCTGGACTTTGAAACGAACTCTTTACGACGACCTTTGCCTGTGTTTGGACAGTTTGTGTTTTGTGTGTGCTACCATGGCGACCTACACTCCGCAAGAATACGCAAATATGCACTACATTTATGGAGAATGTAGAGGTAATGGACGAGCTGCAGCGAGACTTTACAGAGAAAGGTATCCGAGGGCTACGCGATATCCCGACCATCGAGTTTTCATTAATGTGCACAGATCACTATGTGACGGGCGGTTCCCCAATCAAGTAGCTGGTGAAGGACGACCCGTAAATGACTTCATACGCGATGAAGTTTTAGAGGCGGTGTCGGCAAATCCAAGCATCTCTGTGCGAGGAATAGAAGCTGATACGGGGATACCGAAGAGCACAGCACACAGTATTCTCCAAAAAGAAGAATATCATCCGTACCACGTACAGCGAGTGCAAAGTCTTTTACCTCGAGACTATCCGAGCCGAGTCGCGTTTTGTGAAACAATCCTGCAAAAACATCGAGAAGACGAAAACTTTATCGACAAAATTTTGTGGTCAGATGAATCAACATTTAAGAAGGATGGCTACATGAACCTACACAACTTGCACGAGTGGCATGTGGAAAATCCGCACTTGATGCGAGAAGATAGATCCCAGTACCGGTTCAAAGTGAACATGTGGACCGGTATTCTCTGTGGGAATATTATTGGTCCATTTGAGATGCCCGAGAATTTGACTGGCGAATCATATTTAAATTTTCTTCAAAATGATTTGCCAAACTTACTAGAAGAGACCCCACCAGATATGTGGTTCCAACACGACGGCTGTCCAGCACATTTTCGCGTATCCGTTAGAGAGTTTTTGGACGAGCAATACCCGAACAGGTGGATTGGGCGATCAGGAACAATCCCGTGGCCAGCCCGCTCACCTGACTTAAATCCGCTGGATTTTTTTTTCTGGGGAACTATGAAGGAGCTCGTTTATGCGAAGCCCATTAATGACATCGCTGACCTTCGTGAGAAGATAACACAAGCAGTGCAGGTGATACGTCAAAAAAGTTACTCGCGAAACATAAAGCGGTCCTTTTTAAGGAGAGTGAGAGCTTGTATTGCCGCGGGTGGTCAACATTTTGAACATTTATTGTAATAAAATATCTTTAAACTAACATTCTTTGCTTTTATTCTACTGGGAACCCATCTACCTGTGTGTATTTCCTTCTTGCTCACTCTTGGAACCGAAGTAAATAATAGTAGTAACATAACAGTTTCTAAGATAAGAAAGGGTCCGACAGTTACCGTTAGTAGGTAGGCACTTCGTAAAAATTGGGTTGTTGAGTAAAAATATTATCAAATTTTTTTTTTTCAAATTAATGTGTAAGTATTATACCTTTTTAAAAAGAGGAATAAACGCGTCAAAATTTGACGTCACTTGCCATACTATTTTGGTACATTTTTTTTACACTACAGTCGGTCAAAGTTGCGAAATTCAATAGTTTTCCATATCACCTTTAGTTAAAATAATATTTTATTTTAAAATGGTACAATAAGTACTTTATTTTTACATTCTATTTAGACACAGCAATACCCTAGATTACAAAACCTCCAAGAAATATCGAAATTATCAGCATTAGCAGTCACAGCATTCAAAAGTATGTCACAGGGTGCTCATTTCCCCTTTTTTTTTGAAATCAGTATAATTCTGTAAGTACATGGGGTGGATTTTTTAAAATATTTTTCTGAGTACTGTTAGAACTTGGGGCATCGTGGGAATCCAGTTGGACGCCAGGTTCTTGGACACCCTGTATAACTAATTAAACTAGTAGGGAAAAAATAAAATAATAACTTAAAATCTAACCTGTGTCCCGCTACGGTTGACAAGCAAGAGAACGATGCTACTAAAAGGGATGCTTGGGCAACGCTCCGGATCGTGGCTTAGTGTTGCCACTTAACAAGGGTTCACAAATGCACAATACGTGACGCCACAGGTTATTCCTTGAAATCGACCTTTTTCTCTTTTTTGAAAGTTTTCTCAATTCTGTACTAAGTTTCTAACTCATTTCCGAGCAAACCCCTATAATTTAATAGTACACTGGATCGCAAAAATTCCGGGTCGCTAATAAAAACCGTGATATTTCCATAAATTACATACCTAATCGCTAGAATAAATAATATGTAGTAAGCAGGTTACTAATGCTTGTTCTAAATCTATAAAGAGGTTTCATTTGTACAAGTAACAGATAAAAAAAACAAATTCTGTTCTTTGAAAGTTTTTAAAATTTAAAATTAGGATAATAATCTTTTTTCTGCTTTTGTTACAAAGGGAGCTGTCATTATAAATGATTCCTTGGATTCAGTGCAATATCATGTCGTTAACACCTGAAGAATGTACACGGATTATTACCATGGTACAAGAAGGAAGAAGTCAGCGTAGCACTGCTAGAACAGTAGGAGTATCTTTATCAACGGTCCAAAGAGTACTCCAGCGAACATCAGGAGACCAGGAAATGGCAGGCCAAGGTGCACAACTACACGAGAAGACCGATTCATCGTAAGCACTTTGTTAAGAAATCGACATCTCACGGCTGTTCAGGTCCGAAACAGTCTTCAAGAAATTCACCACAACAATGTGAGCTCTGATTCGATTCTGCGACGTCTTCCTGAAGCTGATATAAAAAGCTTTATAGACTAGCAAACGGCCCCAAACTGCTCAGAGAACATCGAGTTGCCAGGTTACGGTTTGCTCGAGAAGACATTCGATGGACAGACGAAGATTGGTCCAAGGTTATGTTTTCCGATGAGTCTAGATTTTGTTTATTTACGCACGACGGGAGACGAAGAGTATTTAGACGACTAGGAGAACGGTATTATCAAGCGTGTTTTGAAGAAAAGGTGCCATTCGGTGGAGGATCAATAATGGTTTGGGCTGGGATATCTTCAGAGGATCGCACGGGGTTAGTGATCATAGAAAACGGTTCTCTGACTGCTGTCAGATACGTAGAAGAGGTTTTAAATGAGCATGCTGGTCCTTTCTTAGTGAATATGGGTGCAAATTCCATTTTTATGCACGATAATGCGAGACCACATACTGCTCGTTTGGTCAATATGTATATTCAAAACGTCGGTATTACCTGCATGGAGTGCCAGCTCGAAGCCCAGGCTTAAATAGCATAGAGCATGCATGGGACGAGCTCGGGAGATGCGTGAGACAACGCTCTCGTGCTCAGTTAAGGAATGCGCTAGTGGAAGAATGGGCAAACATGGACCAAAATCGTATTAAAATTTTGGTTTACAGCATGCCACATCGTCTTAATGAAACGATACGGGCTCGTGGAGGATATTACAAAATATTAAATGGACAAAAAATCTTTCATTTTTTAATTAAGATGTACTGCGAAGTGTATTTTTGTTGTCATAAGATAGAAGCGAAATTTTCTTATTTTTAGTATTTAAAACATAACATCACGCTTTGTTTCCCCGAAGGGTTGGGCAGTGGTGTACCTGTAGTAGGTACACCCACATTTCGCCAGTTATGTTTATGTCCCATGTAATAATACTTTGCCCGACCCGGGAATCGAACCCAGGACTTCATGCTCAGCAGTAGCGCTTGCGACCACTAGACCAACGAAGCAGTCGTAGTTATTTTTTAGTATTTAATTAATTAAACTTATATAGTGTACAAATCGTGTTACACATTTTTTATATATATTAATCAGTCATCTACAATATACTATAGTTTCGCAAATTAGTCTTATGTATTTAAGAAACTATCAAGACATTTATTAGCGACCCGGAATTTTTGCGATCCAGTGTAGATTGTTTGCCTAGGGAGCAATTAACTATTTTTAAGGCGAGAATGTTTTTTTTAATCCAGAGCGGAGCGAAGGATTCTAGATTAGAATCCTGAACGCAGCAAGGGATTCAAAGTACGTCAATCGAGCTTACAATAGTGTTGCTCCCGAGGTGAATACTCTGCTTTTTATCACCCTCTATGAGAAATAAAACGTGTGCAGTCCGACCCTGATCTCTCACATATGATTTAAAAACAAAACATAATTTTCGCAGCCGCCATCTTGGATTGACGTTTGTCCTCTTTGTTGACTTTAGCAGCTTTAAAAACTATAAAAACGATACCAATGATGAAAAATTTGAAAATTTTCACAGCCGCCATCTTGGATTTTCATTTTGACCTCACTATCGCCTTTGGCGTCCTCGAAAACTATAAAAACGACACCAATGACGAAAAGTTTGAAAATTTTAAAATATAACCTAGTCGTAGTAATCCCCAGCTTCCAGCAGGAGGGGAAAGCGCCGGCTTTCCCCTCCTGCTGGAAGCTGGGGAAGGTCATCATGCTGCCCAAGCCCGGGAAAAACATTTTGAAGCCAGAAAGCTACCGGCCAATCACGCTCCTGCCCACCACCTCCAAGGTGTTTGAATCGCTCCTGTTGCGCCACCTCATACCGCACATGACACCTCACCCAGAACAGTTTGGCCTAGCATAGCACGACGCTCTATTTTGTGATTGTGAGAACGCTGTAGGCTTAGTGGACTGTATATTTGCTGACCATAATTATTTTGTTAAGTACCTGGTACTTGTTGAAAGACCTACACTGTCTTCCCTTAGCTAATAACACTGTTATTTGAAAATATTGTAAAAACCAATTATTTTTAAAAGAGTAACCGTGGAGTTTCTTTCCGGCTCTTCTCCATAGGAAACGACCAATTGGAACCGTGCACCTAGCTTCTGACGTTATGAAACGTCAGAAGCTAGGTGCACGGTTCCAATTGATCGTTTCCAAGTGCCCATGTAGGTTTATGTGAAATAAAATATTTTGAATTTTGAGTATATTTCTAGAGCGAGCGGATCGTGCACGAAATTTTTTGCAATTTCGGGATAGATTAAACTTTCGTTTGCACATTTATATAGAAATAGGAATTAGTTGTTGATCTATTCATAATAGTTTGAGTACTTAGGTCCGTATTACAGAAGGAAACTCAAGTATTGATCTCTGTTTAAAACTAGTTTTAAGTCTGATTTTAATTTTAGAACGTTCCTCAAGCATAGATTCATTGATCATAGTTCAGCTGAGTTTGGCTTTATTTTAGATCGTTACTCAGTTCGCGAATCGAACCCAAGCAGTGAGTTGATCTATAATCACCCAAGTGTGGTCGAGACCACGCTTGAGCATAGATTGTCACGTCAAATTGTATATTTTTGCTGTGTTCATGCGTTGTCGAGTTTCTATATTGTTGTTTTTTTGAATGATTACTATCAAAATGGATGCAATTGAAGATTTGTTTGACGATAATTCAAACAGAAGGTTGAACTTTAGCGTTCCTCTCATATATTCAATAGACATGCCCAAAAAAAATTTGAAAACTCCAAAAAAAGGTACAGTTTTTCACGAGATGTGGTGAAATATTTAATTCTACCTATGATATATCACGATTTAAGAAAAACACAATTCCATTGTGTTTTTTCTTTTACCTTTTTCTTAAATATCATAGGTAGAATTAAATATTTCCCATAGCCCCAAAATTGCAAATTCTTGTGTGTTTACGTTTTTATGCCTTTGACTTTGACTTTATGCGACGGCTTCAACAAACTGATGTTTTCACATAATTGACCTACGTAGGTACTGACATTTTAAATAACATACCTATTTATGGCTATAGATAAGTCCTTTAAGCTAGACTTAGTTTTCTTACAAAATGACTAAACTTTACTTCAATAAATTAATGGGGGATTAGGTCCGTATTACAGAACGTTCCTCAAGTCCAGTACCTTTGGTCCGTATTACAGAACGTTCCTCAAGTCCAGTACCTTAGGTCCGTATTACAGAACGTTCCTCAAGTCCAGTACCTTAGGTCCGTATTACAGAACGTTCCTCAAGTCCAGTACCTTAGGTCCGTATTACAGAACGTTCCTCAAGTCCAGTACCTTAGGTCCGTATTACAGAACGTTCCTCAAGTCCAGTACCTTAGGTCCGTATTACAGAACGTTCCTCAAGTCCAGTACCTTAGGTCCGTATTACAGAACGTTCCTCAAGTCCAGTACCTTAGGTCCGTATTACAGAACGTTCCTCAAGTCCAGTACCTTATGTCCGTATTACAGAACGTTCCTCAAGTCCAGTACCTTAGGTCCGTATTACAGAACGTTCCTCAAGTCCAGTACCTTAGGTCCGTATTACAGAACGTTCCTCAAGTCCAGTACCTTAGGTCCGTATTACAGAACGTTCCTCAAGTCCAGTACCTTAGGTCCGTATTACAGAACGTTCCTCAAGTCCAGTACCTTAGGTCCGTATTACAGAACGTTCCTCAAGTCCAGTACCTTAGGTCCGTATTACAGAACGTTCCTCAAGTCCAGTACCTTAGGTCCGTATTACAGAACGTTCCTCAAGTCCAGTACCTTAGGTCCGTATTACAGAACGTTCCTCAAGTCCAGTACCTTAGGTCCGTATTACAGAACGTTCCTCAAGTCCAGTACCTTAGGTCCGTATTACAGAACGTTCCTCAAGTCCAGTACCTTAGGTCCGTATTACAGAACGTTCCTCAAGTCCAGTACCTTAGGTCCGTATTACAGAACGTTCCTCAAGTCCAGTACCTTAGGTCCGTATTACAGAACGTTCCTCAAGTCCAGTACCTTAGGTCCGTATTACAGAACGTTCCTCAAGTCCAGTACCTTAGGTCCGTATTACAGAACGTTCCTCAAGTCCAGTACCTTAGGTCCGTATTACAGAACGTTCCTCAAGTCCAGTACCTTAGGTCCGTATTACAGAACGTTCCTCAAGTCCAGTACCTTAGGTCCGTATTACAGAACGTTCCTCAAGTCCAGTACCTTAGGTCCGTATTACAGAACGTTCCTCAAGTCCAGTACCTTAGGTCCGTATTACAGAACGTTCCTCAAGTCCAGTACCTTAGGTCCGTATTACAGAACGTTCCTCAAGTCCAGTACCTTAGGTCCGTATTACAGAACGTTCCTCAAGTCCAGTACCTTAGGTCCGTATTACAGAACGTTCCTCAAGTCCAGTACCTTAGGTCCGTATTACAGAACGTTCCTCAAGTCCAGTTTGATCTTCAATCAGTTGATCACTGTTTAAGTATAGAATCAGTACTTGAGCATCAGTCTTATTCCAGAACGGTAATCAATCTATACTCAGCTGAATCGAGACTCAAATCGAGCCTCAAGCAGAGATGTGTATTGTATAAGCATCAGCCTGTTTTCGTTTACAATTTATTTAATTTACCAACTTGGTTCTGATTAAAATATACCATAAGAGCCCAATTATTTAGGAAATCAGCGTTATTATTTCGATGCCGAATAGTACAATCCCCCATTAATTTATTGAAGTAAAGTTTAGTCATTTTGTAAGAAAAATAAGTAGCTTAAAGGACTTATCTATAGCTATAAATAGGTTGTTATTTAAAATGTCAGTACGTAGGTCAATTATGTGAAAACATCAGTTTGTTGAAGCCGTCGCATAAAAACGTAAGCACACAAGAATTTGCAATTTTGGGGCTATGGGACACACAACACAATCCCATTGTGTTTTTTCTTTTACCTTTATCTTAAATCGTGATATATCATAGGTAGAATTAAATATTTCACCACATCTCGTGAAAAACTGTACCTTTTTTTGGAGTTTTCACAATTTTTTTGGGCCTGTCTATTAAATATATGAGAGGAACGCTTAAGTTCAACCTTGTGTTTGAATTATCGTCAAACAAATCTTCAATTGCATCCATTTTGATAGTAATCATTCAAAAAAACAACAATATTGAAACTCGACAACGCATGAACACAGCAAAAATATACAATTTGACGTGACAATCTATGCTCAAGCGCGGTCTCGACCACACTTGGGTGATTATAGATCAACTCACTGCTTGGGTTCGATTCGCGAACTGAGTAACGATCTAAAATAAAGCCAAACTCAGCTGAACTATGTTCAATGAATCTATGCTTGAGGAACGTTCTAAAATTAAAATCAGACTTAAAACTAGTTTTAAACAGAGATCAGTACTTGAGTTTCCTTCTGTAATACAGACCAGAGCGAGCACGAATTTTGCACCCCGCCTCGGATAGGTAGATAAGGTTTTCTTTTGACTATTGATACATAAATAGGAGTTGCTTTGTCGACTTTCACAGAAAAGTCTGAGTACAAGAGAATATAGGATCCTAGCACGAGCGAAGCGAGCACGAACATCTTAGCACCCTACATTTTTATATTTAGCATACGTAGGGGGCCCGGGCCCCCCATAAAGACTGGCAAAATTTACTGAACACATTTTGGCCTTGTTTGAGATTTGTATAAAAAATATTTCTAAAGAATTAGGGCCCCCCAGAACCGGGGGTCCGGGACGAGGCGAACCGCACCTGCCGCCCCCTTAGTCTGCCAGTGCCTGCCGCGCTGATTCCGAACACCTATTGTTCGTTGTGTCTAGCTGTTGCGGCATTAGTTGCTTTGAGTTGCATTCACGTGTTATTGCTGTCGTGGTGGGCGACACTGCCGCACAGCAGTGCCGTCGCAGCAGTGCTGCCGCGACATTGCTGCCGTACTCGGAATGAAGTCTCATAAAAACCTATAGAAAATGTATGGGGACCAGTAGTGTCAGCAGCACTACTGCGACAGCACTACCGCGTGCAGCTGGCTTCGGAATCTTACCTTAAGTTCTATTTTGTAATTCCTAAATTAGTTTGATTGTGGCAGCTAAATAAAATTAAAGGAAAATTATGAATATATTGAATATGATCCTTTATGTATTTTGATAACATGTCTGTGCTTACATTATATGTACCTATAAATATTATACTAATCTGTGTTGTTTTACACACTGGCGACCACTATACAAACGAGGCAGTCGCCTAACATTCAAAATATTTTATTTCTCTAACTACAAAGGCACTTATCATACGTCAGAAGCTAGGTGCATGGTTCCAATTGGTCGTTTATTTTAAGGAGAAGAGCCGGCAAGAACTCCAACATTACTCTTTCAAAAATAATATGTGGCTTTTACAATGTTTTCGAATTACAGTGTTAATAGGTATGAGAGGACAGTGTAGGCCTGTCAACAATTACCAGGTAAGTACTTAGCAAAATAGAAAATGGTCCACAAATCTACAGTCTGTTAAGCCTAAGTGCAACGTTCTCACATTTACAAAATCTAAAAGAAAAGAATCTATATAAAAGAGAAATATAATAATAAAAATAAAGACCTATTTAAACCGAATGACATGATTTCCACTACAGCAGCAGCTGTAACAAATCATTTTTTTTTTTTAAATTATAGAATAATTTGGGTATAAGTATAGTGTCAAATAATGAAAAGATTAGGTCAAGGAAGTATGTAAAAAAGTAAAATAAAAAAAAACATCGTAATTTGGGAGCAGTTAATGGACTTTTACATGCCATTTAATGAGGTACCAGCCACTTAAAGATATCTATCTAGTAAAAATGTTTTCGCACACAAAGCCACCCAGTTTTCGTGGTTTCGAACATAGACAAGCGCTTTATTTTGTGTAATTTATTTCATCACCACTGCTCTCAAAACGGTGAAGGAAAACATCGTGAGGAAACCGGCTTGTGACATCTACCGACCCGCACTGGGCCCGCGTCACAGTAATATTATCATACAGTATTCCAACTTCATACAAACGGACGAAGCGCGAGCTATGCCTACGCGCCTCGATCATGGCATCCGTTCGGCATGCAGACAGTCGCGACTGTGCCGCAGTGACGAACGGACGATGTGTGGTTTTTTTAACAATAACCGCGCGATTTTTTCACAAAAATAAGTTCAAGTACATATTTAATATGACGAGTTGGATATATTGTGCTGTTTTTGGTTGCATGAATTCGTCAATAACGCATCCAGAGATAACTTTTTTTAGATTACCTGGAAACTGAAAGGTAAGACTATAAAATAATGTTACTTACTAGTAGGTAGGTACATAATGTGTGTATTTTTAATGGATTAGTATTTCATTTTATCTCCCGAAAAAAAAGGTCTGGATTAATAAATAAAGTGAATATAGAAAAGGAAAGTGATTGACACGAGTGAAATAGGTAATTATAGGCGGATCATGAATCATGATACGGTAGGTACGCTTGTGTTAAAACCACGGAGCATGTGTGTTTTGTTTTGCTAGTTTGTATAATTCAAAGTAAAGACGTGGCATTTTATTTTTAATAATAGTTGTTTATTGTACTGTGTGTATGAACAATACTAGAAAAAATAAATTTGACCGTCTGTCAGTCACTAGATAGTTGAAATTTTCTCAGATTAACATCTTTAATAATAAAGCATTTCGTACGACTCAGTTGAAGCGCAAATATTTTTCGGCCGCAAAATAAGACTGATTTGTTATTCAAACATAAACATGGTTTCTTAATTAAATCTTCCAATCAAAAACAACACGCATTTTTATTGAACACTTCCTATTCAATTCACAAAGTCTTTTATTTGTTTATAAAAGGTATATTTACAATCACAAAACTAAATGGAAACACAAAGTAAGCAAATTTAAAATGCTGGAGGCGGGCAGCCCTATCGCATGTTTACGTACCGCGCGGCTGTAGGCATTTATTTCCAAGATACGGCCGAGTTACCATACTGTATGATAATATTACCGTGCCCGCGTGGTGGATTATGTTTAGAGATCGGATAATCGGATGCGTATTGACCTAAAGTTTACGAGTAGGTAGGTAGGTTGTCATAAATAGCACTGTTCTATCAAAAAAGTCACGGGATTCCGCGATCGACAAATTAAGAGTTCTGATTATAGAATCGAATGTATATTTACTTACGTTCAAGTGTTAGCTAATATGGAATGCACTTTTGTATCAATCGCAAAAATCTTGCGATTCCGGAATTGATACATTTTTTACTTTTTGACTATAGAATTGCTTTAGTTTTATTAAAAAAAATTACAGTAGGTAGGTTTAATAAAAAATATGTTAAGAGGGAACAGGGCCTACGAGGAATTTGAAAAATAGGTATTTGAAGAAACTATTACCGTCGTCTTACCTCAAGTCTGCCTCCGTAGAGTGCAATAGGGACAGCTGCAGCTCAAACCGATTATATCACAATAAAATTTTACGAGATGGACATTTCGTATTGCCCGTTTTTCTTCTCGAAAACTGAGCCGATTGAATGATTTTTTACATTCACATTTTGAGAAGGAGTATATCTAGGTTCCTATTATTTTCTTTTATGTTAAGAACTTTTCGAATTTGTGTTGTTGTCCTCTAATCACGGCGGTAAAAATGGGTAATTTTTGTAATTTTTGAAGGGTCATATTTTTTTTACCAATAAGTTGCTGAAAAAAAGGAAATAACAGGGACGTGTCTACAGCAGACCTTGATTTTATGAAAAAAAAATTGCTCTAGAGGCATTATTCAGGAAGAAAAAAGGGGAATATATTTGTATGGAGAATCGCAGGCCAAGTTCCCTCTTAATACCGCAAAAGTAACCTTCATAAGAGTGCTCATAAGTCGTTTCCATACCATGTATCCGATTAGTTTGTTCTTAGCGAAACATTTACTTTAGGTAGATATGTATCCGATCTCTGATTATGGCCTACTCCCTCTCACAAAGAGGAGGCCTAGTCCAGAGTCCAGGAAACATAAAGGGCTGATTATTTTATTATTATCTTCCTTTATTTTAATTTACATCATATAAATTATATTTTTAAATATTAGAATAAAAAAATTACATAAAAACATTTAAAAATATAAAAAATAGTGGCCCATCGGCATCAGGAACAGGGTCCAAGCTGCCGGTGGTCAGGGCTCTAGAGAGAGGAACCTCCTCACTATGCGTGCCGTGTCCAGAAGTACTGCTTTCTGAATCAAGCCCTTGACCCAGCCGTGCAATGAGAGCCTCCTGAGGTGTTGATCGAGGCTCTTCGCTATTAGGCCATTAACTGAAACGATTATCGGTACAATGATTGCAGAGTCCACGTCCCACATGTCGACAACCTCGTGTGCTAAGTCAAGATACTTGATTTTTTTATCTTTCTCAGCTTTCACGAGATTCTCGTCATGAGGGACAGCGATATCAACAATCATTGCACGGCGCTCTCGTCGATCTATCACCACAATATCAGGCTTATTGGCTACAATAGTCCTGTCAGTGATAATAGATCGATCCCAGTACAATGTGGCATGACCATTCTCGAGAACTGGGTCGGGCACATACCTGTAGTATGGTACTTCGGACTCCACAAGGTTGTACTGCAAGGCAAGTTGCTGGTGGATAATCCTAGCCACTAGATTGTGTCTGTGCAAGTACTCGCCGTTAGCAAGACGAAAACAACCGGAAACAATATGTCGGATTGATTCACCGGGACGGTGGCATGCCCGACAGATGTCAACCGTACCGTCCTTGACAATGTATTTCCGATAATTATTCGTCATGATAACTTCATCCATAATCGCACAGACAAAACCTTCGGTTTCCCCAAAGAGGTCGCCAAAACGCAGCCAGGATACAGACGCCAAAAAGTCAAGATCAGGTCCATGGAGGGCCCGGAAAAAGCGTCCGTGAAGCTCTTTGCCTTGCCATACTTCCTTACGATCATTAGTATCAAGTACAGCAGGTTTGCGCCAGTTCTCTTTTGCTAAGGAAAGCGGAGTGAGGCCCTTGTCCACTGCGACCACATCCCTGTGCATCCCCACGTCAGTTTGAAGGAAATATTCCCTGAGACTGCAGATCTCGCGGTTGTGGAGGGTTTTAGCATTTAAGAAACCTCGACCCCCACACTTCCGCGGGATGTACAGTCTCATCACTGATGATCGCGGGTGATGCATCCGATTTGCTGTCAGCAATGTACGAACCTTCCTATCCAGAGCGTCAAGTTCCGTCTGAGTCCATTTGAGTATGCCGAAAGAATACATCAAAACTGGCATGACCCAGCCGTTGAAGGCACGCACCTTGTTTCCGCCTGATAAAAGACTATTAAACACTTTATTCAGGCGGCCAAAGAAGCGATCCCTCAACGATTGTTTCATGTCGGCAACATTGATGCCTAATGCTTCCGACATACCCAAATACTTGTAGGTTTCGGTTGAGGAGAGGGATCTAAGGTGTATGGAATCCGAGAGTTGGGTTCCCACGGATTCCATAATCCCCCCTCGCTTTACATGCATGACTGCACATTTGTCTACACCAAATTCCATTCTGATGGCGCTACTGAACGTTTCTGTTACTTTCAGTAGCTCCATCAGTCGCAAATTGTTAGGAGCAAAGAGTTTCAAGTCATCCATGTAAAGGAGGTGAGATATCACCTGACCACCTCTTCTCAACCGATAGCCTAGACCTGAATCCTCCAAAAGTGTGCTTAGAGGATTCAAGGCTAAGCAAAACCAAAGCGGACTCAAACTATCGCCCTGGAATATTCCCCGTTCAATTCTGATCGGTTCATTAGTCCTCCGGATCTGTCGACATCCTGGATAGAGAAGGACCGTCCTCCACTGCCCCATACACGACATCAAGAAGGTGCGTAGAGTTACATCTATTTTGTACAATTCCAGCACCATAATGAGCCATGTATGTGGCACCGAGTCATAGGCCTTCTTATAGTCTATCCAACATGTCGACAAATCCTTCCGGGTTCTACGAACCTGTTGGCTTATGGTCATGTCTATAAGGAGCAGCTCCTTAGTACCGCGGGACCCATTCTTACATCCATTCTGAGATACAGACATAATTGAGTTGCTATAAATATGTTGTGCAATTTTTGCTCTAAGAATGGATGTAAGAACTTTATAGACCGTCGGTAAACATGTTATTGGTCTATAGTTTTTGGGTTCCGCAGTACTACCCGATTTATGGAGCAGGTGGGTAACTCCTGTCGTGAATAATAGTGGTAGTGACCCAGTCTCAACAGATGACTGGAATTGTGAGGCTAAGCAGGCGTGTGACCTTTGTAGCCATTTAATCCAGAAATTGTGCAGTCCGTCCGGTCCTGGAGATTTCCAGTTAGGCAACGGACGGACTGCACGGGCCACATCCAGAGGACTAATGAGAATGGCCTTCATTTCTGGTATTAAATCACACGCCCGCTCAACAACACGCATCCAATCACCTTCAGTGTGACTGACGGGCACCGACCAAATGCTTCGCCAAAAAGCACTCGTGGCATCCTTATCTGGCGGGTGCGCGTCAGTCACACTTTGAGTGGAAATGGACCGCTCCCATGCTCTGTATACCCACCTTTCATCGCTCTGGAACATGCGGTTCTGAGTGTACCGATCCACTCTTCGCCTATACCGACGGATACGGTTTGCCCATGCATAAACTTTCTGCTTCAGGAAGTCGATGCGCTCTGTGACACAGGAAACATATTCTCAAGGACTAATACTAGTTCCCGAAAACGCCCGTTTCACAAAGCGCATCACCCTTGGGCGTGTATTGCCCTCCCTGAAGCAGATAAGCTTCCCAATTAGTACCCTGGCCTCATTAATACGACGCTCAATCCTGCACTGCCAGGCTGGTGCGGCAAGTTTCGGCCGTACAGCTCGGTCAGTGTTTGGAAATTTGACACGAGCAATACGACACGCCGCAACAGCCGTGCAGTACAAGATTGAGTGTGTATCGCAAAGGTCTGCGCTGCTTTCGATAAAATTTGGTAACAGCGCATCCAGGGCACACACCAGTGCTCTGTTTCTTTTATTCATGGGCAAACGGGGTAGCCGTGGTCTAAATTCAGGTGATGTGAACCGGTACTCACGGATCGAATCCTCCAGTGCGCTCCTTAATTCTACATTGCATAGGTTATCTGCAGATATAGCCCTGGCGTCCTCCTCCTCATCATGTTGGTTTGCCCGCGGTGGAACTTCGGCGGGCGCACACACGACAGACTGGGATGGGGGAGGGTTACTAGCAGAGCTACTCTGCATTTCTGAGCGTAGCCGATCAAGTGTAGCGTTATCCAATCTATGATTATTTTGAATGACGCGCACCTGATCCGACAATCGTTGGGCCGAGACATTGACGGCAGGTTCAAGCGCCTGAAACAGAGAGAGTATCCGACCTCGGTACGCTGTAAGGTTAATTCCTCCCTCAGTAGCCCTATAATATGCGCGCATCACATTTTCATTAATGGACTGGGTCCATCGCATGCGCGACACATTTCCACCGGCAGCGGGGACCCTGTTCGGGGCCTGTTAGCCTCGAGGTCCCAAGCCCGCTGGTGGCCGTCCTCTTCCTCGCCGTTGTGGTGGTGTTGGTGACGACGGTGGGGAGAAAAACTCGTCGCTCGAGCTCGACGCAACTGCAGCGACAGGTGACACGGCGCTCTCGGTTGAGGCGCATACGGGCTGCGAGGCGGAGCTGAGCGACAAGTCCGGAGATGGTGGGTGTGCCTGTTGTCGTGCTCTGGCTCTGGTCTGCATTACTTACATTGGTACTCACATTGTATTGTCATAATATTGTATATTGTATGCGTGTATATTTACTTGCATTTGGTTGTCTTGCATTATTGTTTATATTAATTTTTCTTGAATCTGGGCTGTTTATTTGTATTATTTATGTAAAAAAATGTTGAGCAAAATTTTTTTCGTACCTAATGACATTGACAGATGCCAGAGACTTATTATTATTATTATTAGCTTTATTTAATCCCTTACATGTATGTATTTCTTATCTACTATTATGTATGCTTATTTATTTATTTGTTAGTAATGTTAGTTTTGTTTTTAAATAAGGTTAGTATTGTTAGGTGTAAGGGCCGCCTTTTGCGATGAAAGCCTCCTCCAAACCATTCCAGGTGGCTCTATCATTTGCCCGTCTGGACCATAAGTTTCCGGCTATTTCTACGATGTCGTCACTCCATCTTTTAAATGGTCTACCCTTCCTTCGTTTTTTATATATTGGGTACCAATTTGTGATTATTTGTGACCATCTTTGATCCGTAGCTCTCTGAATATGACCAGACCATTTCCATTTTAATGTCAGGACCTGTTTGACTGCATCTTTCGCCTTTGTTCTTTTCCTTATCAGTGAACTTTTGACTCTATCTTTCAATTTGATGTTCATGTAACTCCGTTCTAGTCCTCTTTGACAGGTTCTTATTTTATTTAAGAGTGATTTTTTGAGGGACCATGTCTGGCATGCGTAGGTAAGAACCGGCGTTAGGCAGATGTTCATCGCTTTCGTTTTCAGTTTTGTGGGTATGGGGCCTTTGAAAATTTCCTTCATAGCCCAGTATTTACTCCACGTTTTCTTTACTCTTCGATCGATTTCTTTTTCTGTACAGGATTTTATTGAGATTAGATGTCCGATGTAAGTATAATCTGCGACATATTCTATAGTTTGAGACTGTATGGTTATAGGTATTTCTTCACGATTAGTCATTATTTTCGTTTTGTCCCAGTTGATCTGTAACCCAACGGTCTCACTGTGATGGCTAAGGGACTCTATCATGTCGTTAAGTTTGCGCGGGTCTTCCGACAGCAGTACTATGTCATCCGCAAACCTGAGGTGTGAGAGATACTTGCCATTGATTTTTATTCCCACATCACTCCAATCGAGGTTTCGGAATATGGATTCTAAGACTGCGATGAAAAGCTTTGGGGAGAGCGGATCGCCTTGCTTTACCCCCCTCTCGACTTGAAATGATGGTCCTCTTGAGTCTAGACGTACTCTTGTTGTGCTTCTCAAGTAAATAGCTTTAATAAGTTCTATATAGTCGTGGTCTAGTCCTTGCTGGTTTAAAGCCTGCCATATAGAGTCATGTGAAATTGAATCGAAGGCTTTCGAGTAGTCTATAAAAGCAACGTATAAGGGGAGGTCATATTCCATAAACCGTTCGATTATTACTTTCAATGTGTGTATGTGGTCATTGGTAGAGAAATTTTTCATGAATCCCGCTTGCTCTACAGGCTGGTTCTCGTCAAAGGGCTGATTAAGCAACATAAAACATAACGTGTAATTTCCTATTTTCAAAAAGAAAGGAAAAAAAAAACATAATTACGTCTCTTTACCGCGAAATATGTTGTGTGATTAATCATGATTTTCCGACAACTTAAGTCACAATTAAATCTTTACGATGACATAAGTTAGTGTGTAACGAACTAATCTCCACGTTTATCGATATCATTACTTTTCTTTAATACCCACAATAATACTGCAATAAAACGGATTACGTATTATCTAAACCTTCACTTTACACTAGTTTCTGCCCGCGAATTCGTACGCATGAAAAAAATTGTTACCCCGACTCACCACGTCACATCGCATCGCCCGCCCGCACTATTCCTTCGTTTTCGCTTAGCGTTATTTCAGACTATTTTTCTTTTTTCTCATCTCCTAAGAGCCCTACTCTAGTGGTGTTAAATAACCCTACCTATAATCTTCCTCGAGAATTGGGCTATCAAATGCAAAAATATTTTTTTAAATCAGACTGGCAGTTTCAGAGATTCGCGCGTTAAAACAAAAAAAGAAAAAACAAACTTCAGCTTTAACATATTATTAGTATAATATATACATCTATTTGTTTGAATACCTATTCTGTATTATGAACATTTGTTAATTCATTTTTCATTTGCTATTCTTTGTAAAAGCATCTCTTTTTGAATACCAATCATGGTTATTATAAGAGAAAAATAAGCTTTTGTCAGGATAGTGATATCTGTAACTTCCACTTTTATTAGACAGCTATTTTGTAATCACCAGATTACAAAATTAACCGTATAGATGTACGGTCAGAATTAAGTTTTTTTTTTAAAGTGATCTGATTTCTTCTCTGTTTCTACCTTCATATTCATTTTTTTTGGAAAAACTGTTGGTTATTATTGAAACTGTTTGAGAAGTGTTATTTCTGGAAAACTAGTGATATCAGTGATAATAGGAGATTGTGGTGAGAAGAATAATTTCTAGAAAGGTAAGTCAAAGTCAAATCATTTATTTCAAATAAGCACATAGAAGGCAACTTTGAATGTATTGACATTCAAAGTTGCCTTCTATGTGCTTCTATTTACAAGAAAATTAAATTGATTCTAGTCGCCTCTTCCAAAATATAGTTTTGTATGGTGAATAATGGGCAAGATACTCGTCAGTTAGGTACCTACTCTTTTAAATTAATGTTTTACATGAAACACAAAACAAAACAAACAACTCAACAGTTGTGTGTTATGTTTTATATGTTTTGTTAGTGTTTTTTGTTTATTTATGTGTGTTTGTGTTTATTAACCTTTCTGATTCAAGCTTCGTGCAGACTAGCGCGACGCGACACCGGCTATTGTTATACCGTGAAGTTTTCTTAGAAATTGTATTGTTCGAGTCGCGTTGCGCCGTCGCGTCGCGCTGGTCTGCACGAGCCTTGAGTCTGAATAATGAGCCGCAAAGTATCTGACGAAGTACCGATTATCATTGGAGAAAAACTCAATCAATCTGCCTAGCCTTTTCCCAGCTATTTTCTTGTTTTCCATAAAATAATTTGTACTATTATTGTTTTTCATAATCACCCCCCCTCATAATATTTACTTGCACTATTATCATTTATACTAATGACGCTTGTCATATCAACTTTAGTCATAACTTTTATTTGCCATAAAATAAGTTTCTCTAAGTAACACAGTATTGATACTTGACGTAAGCAAAATTTAATATAATTTAGAAACGTTTATTGTTTTGTAAAAAAAAAAAATGTCATTAAGGCATTTGGTCTGTAATCAAATGATTTATTACAGCAAACAACCTTTAGACAATAAACAGTTTGTCAAATTCGAAACGGCTAGGTTAGGTTAGAACTGTAAGACCACACAACGCGCGAAGGCGAGCGAGCGAAGCGAGCGTGCCGCGGTAGCAGCCACCAAGCGCTAGATTTCCTCGTTTGCAAAGCAAGCATGCATGGTAGATTAGGTTTATTTTAAGGTTTCCTTCACAGAGCATATAAATAAGAGGCGGAACTTAGAACATTCCGTTTTTGAGAATTTGTGACAGTCTTTAGCCAACCACATTAAAAAAACATAGCTACCAACATGAAAATTCTAACAAACTTGACAACCATGTCCTTGAAGGGCAGCTAACTGTTATAAATAGGGATGTGCAACATATCGTGTCAGTAAATTTATCGATATCGATGAAATGCATTCTATGCAGATATTAGTGAGGCTACAAAACTAATTTATTTAGAGAAATCGGTAAAATAAAACAGATTTTTATGATTTCAGTATTTATTAATCTACATAAATGAGCAAGCAACATCGGTATCAGGCCAAAATGGGTTAGTTTTTTTGTTTTTTTAGCACCAACGTCACAATTCCTTTTAGCACACCTGACTCAAATTTTTCCAAGAGATTCGCACTGCTTCTTAGTGATGCCTGGCTGCATTTAGGTTTTTGCAATTGTTCCATCAACTGATTTCCCCTTGGTGTTAAATCTGTAAAGATAATTAAATATAAGCTAAATGTTCGATGAGTTGTAAACATTTCTCTGTAAATAAAACGCAGGGATCTTTTCTATTTGAAATGAGCAATAGAGCACAATTAATTTTGAGAATTTCTTTCTCTGTCTATTTGTAACATCTTCACATGAGAATATGAAACTAGATTTATTTCATATTCCCCGAATTTACATAACGGTGTCACAGGTAGATAATATATAATGTGAGACTCTCTAACCCATATATTTAGCAGTCAACCTAGTTAGACTAAATTAGATTACAATTTAAATTAGACTAACATTACTGTAGGCACAATGTTTTAAACCATTTCTTCAAGAATTTCATGATTAATCTTCATTGATGGCTCGAGTCGTATTACAGAATTTTAAAGATGCTAATAATTTCCTGATTGTTAATTAATAGCATTGTTAGGTGAGCACAAGATCACATTAGTAATAAATATCAGTACTCACCGGTATGGATTCAGTGAAAACTTGAAAAATGCAACATATTTACAGTATGCCAGGCCTCCTTGATACCGCAAGCTCCGTGACCCTTACCCATGATGGTTCACAAACTTGGAGTCACCGTCAATTATTCTGATATGTTATATTCCGAAATCTTACAGAAAAAGGAAAAATCACAACACAAACAATAATACACAATAATACTTGCGCGACGGCAGACATGTTTGTGAGCAATTCGTAATGTAATGTTGGTCAATAGGTCAGTTTGACGTGTTTTTCTGAATGTTGGCTAAAGACGGTCACAAATCCCATACAAAAAATATTTGTTCGGAGTTTCACAGCACTGGTTTCCTTGTGAATAGAAAAATCATATATTAATCAATATAATTCAAGTAATAAATCAATATTATTTTCATGAAAAACACTATTAAGTATAATAAGTTTAAATAATCGCTTGTACTGAACTAGCATTGTTGTGCTAGAATAGAATAGAATATAATTTTTCTTTATTAAAGTTACCAAGACTCAACAAGGGTTGTTAGTAAAACTTACGACTAGGTATGTTAGTAATCACAGACACTACACAAAAACAAAGAAAACATTCACGAACAATGCACGGTTGGTCACTGTCGCGACATCCCATGAGAGACGGCACAACAGTGACCCACGTATACACAGTCCAGGCGACTAGCAACCATGCTTAAGACACTGTTGGAGCTGCCCCACACCCTGCGCACCAGAGAAGCGCATCTTTTACGCATTGTTGCGTGAAAGCAATCTACATGCGCATCCGCGAACATCCCTGACGCGCTACAGAAACGGGGCAGCCCCACCAGCATCCTAAATGCATTGTTGTATTGAACGCGGAGTGCACTGTACGGTCTTTGCGTAAATCTAGCCAAATCTAGTATGGGCAAATGAATATCATGGTGAATGATTGTTATGGATAACGACATTATTGGAAATTATATATTTATAATGAAATTATGGCAAATACAAGTATAGCATATAAAATGATTGCATTGCTGATTTCCACAACTCAGGGTAACACGATACTCATTTTTTTTTTTTTTTTTTTCCCTTCCTTGGCAATTGAGCCGGTGTCGACTATTCTGCCAGTGTCACGTAGAGACGGCAGTGCAGAGTGGCAGGCCGTCGGACTTTGTACTTTACGGGTAGATAAATGTTAGTAGCTGCGAGGACGAAAACAAGGGTTAGTAAAACATGTATTCTAATTTACAAACTTATAAAAAACTATACAACACAAAAATATAAATACATAGTTATTTTAGTAAGACCGATTGCAAGACTTTCGGGTTTCTGACTAACCGTTACGACTGTCAAAGATCTAAATGACAGCCGGAACTGACGACTACCAGCTTTCCGAGGCACGGACTGGTCTTGATGTTGGATGGTCACCCATCCACGAACAGACCGCGGCAAGCGTATTAAGGCGCTACCCCGAGCTAAGTGGCACCCTCATTGAATAAAAAATCGTAGCATAGCATAGAAAATAAAGACAAAAACGGCCACTTTTGACACTTTTGCTACCTACTTTGGATACGAAATGTTTTAACAACGTAAAAATACTTTATCCTCTTTGTAACAAACTCCAAGATTCAATTTTTTTATCTTTATTTTCTATGCTATGCTACGATTTTTTATTAAGTGAGGGCGCCACTTAGCTCGGGGTAGCACCTTAACCTTCGATCGACCTGCGCGGCTGTTCTTATTGAGCTACGAGCCAGATTGTATAGTTTCAAATAATTTGCACGTCAACCATCTATAGCTTTTAATACCAGTCTTAATTATTATCTACTTACCTATTATGTTTTTATTAAACGATGAAAAACAAGGGGGAGGTTGTCAAGTCGACGCGTATATATTTTTTTGTATGACCACGCCTCACTTTTTAACGAGTCCGATTTGAACGATTTTTGTTTTATTACGGCGGGTATACGTCTAAGTTGGTCCCATGTAAAAATTAAAACTAAAACCTACCCCTAATGGTAAAAAAGTTAGGGTTGATTGATTTTTCACCTACTGAATTTTCAACTGCGAACCGATTCTGTTGTAATTTCGCACACATATATAGTTCTGAAGAGACAACCACATAATATAGACCTAGAGTTAATCTGATGATGAAGACGGAAGACAGTCGCGAGACCTCCTCAGCAGTTTACAGCAGCCACATCGTGTTTTGGCTTATTTCTTTCACCTTGGTGAGAACTTTAGACCTATCTGGGGTATGACTGTCATCGAGGGTCTGACGATGGAGACGGAAGGCTGTTGAGGAAATTCCTTAATTGAGGAAAACAATAAAATTAAATGGTAACTCAAGAGCGAACACTTTAAAAAAATTAAACCGACCCAAAAAAAAAAACATGAAATGCGAAAAATATAAAATAACCTTTTTGTGTAACTAATTACTAATTTAAGTAAAAAAAAGTGTTTGAGACGGCGCCAAACACATTCAACAAAAATTTATTACATATCTTAGCTCTAAGATAAGTAATTAATTTTAGTTTAGCAACGCCTCAAAATTTGCTACTTAAATTAGTTTAGGAGCTTAGTTACACTAAAGGTTTTTTTTTTTGCGTTTGTTATTTTTTTTGTAAAAAAGTTTTTTTTTTACGCAGGTCATTTCCATTTTGTTGATTTTCGCGGTTTTGTTGATACAGCTGTAGGCACATAAGAAGTAAGTAAATATCCAATATACAATCGAAAAATTATCTTTATTTAATCTTAAATTTTTTAGGCCCGTTTAGCGATTTTTGGTACTCCGGTGAAAATCGTATGGGTTCGCGTCGCCGACATACTAGTTTTGTATGTCTCTAGCTATGAAGACGTGGTTTCGATTGGCCAGCAGAGAAATAATAATATTTTATTTCATCGTTTTAAGTTTTCAATTCTGTCAGCAGTCCCTATGACTGTGTAGGTTTTTATTTAGTGTGTAACATCTTTCCTCTCGTTTTCCTGCAATCTGTGGGAGTGATTTCATGAAAAGGGACGGAAACGAGTAACAGGCAGCCGGGGAAACGCACGCTATTTGATTTGACCAATGAGCGCGCGCGGTACTGTAGTTGGTACCAACCCATTTTCCGAGAGGTTGGTACTGTCAGCCAAGATATCAGATGTTACACATCATAAGCGACTAAAGGGAATTTCATCAAATAGTTCTTATGCCGCAATGTTGGCTCCACTGTTGTAGGACAAAAACGAATACGCTACGGCGCTACCTAATAGATCCTTTGTTAAAGTTTAACAGTGGAGAAAACGCACTCGTAATTTTTAAAATTCGAACGGATAGTGTAAATTTGAATTAGCTTTGAAATGGGTTAGTCAGTATTTTTTTTTAATAACAAGTTATGACATTGACGAATTAAAAAATCGGCGATAAAAACAAACACCCTGTATCTGCGATAATTAAAAATGAGCGTATCTTTAGCAACGAATTGTAGATTAATTAATAACATATGTATTAAGTCATTATCAGATGCCAACGATTAGTCTTTCGCAGTGTGACGGTGAAATAAATAACACAATGAAAAACGTTTTTTCCACAACGTAAATAATTCTTTGTGAAATCACAGTGAATTTTGATCTCAGTGACTTTTGAAAACGGTGAGTGACGTTTTTTTTCATAGAGATATATTGATGTTAAGATCAGTGTGTACAGTGATCTTCAGAAATTCCATAATTATTAATTAATTTTCTAGTACCTACATAAACAAGATGAATTTGAATGTTGACCCCCAAACTGAGCGTTTGCCTGTAGGTATGTTGGGGGTCGAAAGCATGGAATTAGTAAGTACTTTGGTTGAAAGTCCGTAGTTTCATCATTCTCTAAACATCACTTCGAAATTCGAACGGCGCGGCGGCGTGTTGTTATGAATCCACGATGATTTACTTTAAGGTGGATCTGCAAAGTTAGTGCGCGAAATTCAAATTTTCTAACGTTTTTTTACAATTTGAAGATAAGTGTCAGGTTGTATGTTCATCTAAATATGATTCACAGGCGTATCAAATATTCATTTGTAGAATTTATAGCTTTCGCCCGCAGTTTCGGCCGCGTGGAGGTCGAAAATTATCCAACGAGAACGTAGGTATCTGTGTGCGTAAATTACATTCTAATCAGTTGAGCCGTTTTTGCGTGATTGAGTAACAAACATCTAACCACACAAACATACTAAATTTTGCATTTATAAAAATAGTAGGATAATCATAAAAATGGGCTAAGCTCGATGTTTCTTTGCGAGATCGAATCAGAAATGAGGAGATCCGCAAACGAACTAAAGTCGCTGACATAGCCCAACGGATTAGCAAGCTGAAGTGGCAGTGGGCGGGGCACATAGCGCGCAGAACTGACGGCCGATGGGGCAGAAAGGTACTGGAATGGAGGCCACGTACCGGCAAGCGCAAAGTAGGACGTCCGCCCACAAGGTGGACAGACGATCTAATAAAAGTCGCAGGAAGCCGCTGGATGCGGATGCAGGTCGCTTCCAACCGGCCAATTTGGAAAACATTGGGGGAGGCCTATGTTCATCAGTGGACGTCCTATGGCTGAAATGATAAATCATAAAAATCATCAATTCAACTCTTTAAGAGGGGCCTGCGGAGCATGCGTAGGTAGTTCATACAAACACAGTACCAAAATAATTTGTAAATCAAACATATTCTTAAGGTAGTGTGTATTTATTCCAATTGTATTACAGAATATCTAGGCTCCCAAATATATATTTTGAATGGACACTGATATAAAGACGAGATATGAGGAATTTAAAATTTCTATAGAAAACTTATTTTTCTCTTAACTCGTGTAGCTATTATGTTATATCTTTCAAATTGTTTACTGTTGACTGCTTCTTTGGTGTGGTCGCAAGCGCTTCAGCTGATCATAAACGTGTTTTCCATCTGTTATTTCTCAGTAGCCGCACGAACTCTGGATTAGTGCCCGGTTGATGGCAATAGGGTCGTACACTGTTATATGGGACTTAAAAATAACTGGCGAAATGTGTGTGTACTACAGGTACACCTCTGCCTAACCCTTCGGGGAAACGAGGCGTGATGTTATGTTACGTTGTAAGTTATAACCGTTAAGAATTATCAGCAGGCTTGTGTTTGCCATTTAACTTTTATAGGTAGGTACGTAACGACTTTTATAATGGAGGAACACTGACTCCCAAGTCACAGGTATAAACCTAGTTTGGGAGCCAGGGGACCTATGCTTAAGACACTTCTTTTATATTATGTTGTAAATGTCTGAAATAATCTTGTCACTTTTTAAAACAAAATTTTAAAAAAAAAACGTAGGTCTTTTTGTGTATTACAATTAGTTTTAACTAGTGTGAAATTAATAATAACGAAATGAAACATAACAAACATTGATATGTTACGCTTGTTTCAAGCGTGTTACCGATTTCAGATAATTTTCCACACTATATCCCACACATACTTAAGACGCAGATATATGCCCGTAACCTTGACTGGTTAGCGTGCGTGTTCTGAGCTCACGCAACGCGTCGTACGTCCAGCCAGTAATATTATAGGACTCGCCCATCAAGGAGCGCTGTCCCAAATTAGACGTATTATTAATTTATTATACATAAAACAAAAAGTATTTTAATAAAACACGTATACTCAAAGATAAATAAATTAAATTATCTTTAAAATGGTGAAGGTTTCCGAAAAATACGTTTGATAGTTTTTGCGTGATTCTCAGTTTTTTATCCGCATTAGACATAACTTTACAAATTAATTACACTATGTAATATAAACATAATCTTAAATATTCACAGACCAAATTATTAAATATATTCTTTTATTTAACATATATTTTTTCCAAATCATTAACACTACTCGTTTAGACGTGATCTTCAGTATAAAATCATTAAAAGTCACTTAGTGTTGCATTAAGCCGGCAATACATGTTGGTCATTGCTTGCTGAGCGAAGGTAAGTACCAACGTATGACAGCCCTTTGTCTGGCATTGCCATTGTTCACCTAGCTGGCCGAGTGCAGACGAGCGCCAACTTGTATTCGGTTCATTTGGCGTGCCTTACCACCACTCGGGATCGCTCGCTGCGACTCGTCTCACTTCGGAACAATGTCGGTTTTTCTGCACACGGTTCGCCTGCACTCGGCAATTACGGCCAACATGTGAATAGCTCCTTAAAACTCGTGAACATTGGCAGTTGGCGTTGGACTCTTTCGAACTTGACCAACATGTAGATCGTAGCATTTTGTATCAATTTGCCTGCACTCGCGATGGCTGAGGCTTGGCCAACATGTATTACCGGCTTTAGAGAACCTCTGAACAAAAATTCAGCTTTCTAGGTCCAAGTATTGGACTGGGCGTTGAGTGAGTCAGGGCGTTTAGAATTAGGATAAGTGTGACTCATGGCTAAAATAATCGGGTCGATTGAAGGTTAAGCCACGCTTGCCACGGTCGGTTCATGGATGGGTGACCATCCATTACATACTGAGAGCCCTCCATGTGTCAGAAAGCACACTAACCCGTTTGTTCCCGGCTGTCATTCGTAGATCTTTGACAGTCGTAACGGGTAGTCGGAAACCCAAAAGTCTGACAACCAGTCTTACCAAGGGGTATCGAGTAACCCAGTAACTGGGTTGTGGAGGTCAGATAGGCAGTCGCTCCATGTAAAATACTGGTGTTCAGTTGCATCCCCATACATAGTTGCGAATAGACTAGGCAGATTACTAGGCGATTATTGGTAGTGACACTTCGAAATGTTGCCACTACATAATGCGCAAAACGCTTTGATGATGATATTCTCGTAGCATGTATGTTTTCTTTTTCTTTTATTTTTATCACATTTAAATTGAATTATATTATTTTTCAACCGACTTCAAAAAGGAGGAGGTTCTCAATTCGGTTGTATGTTTTTTTTTTTTGTATGTTTGTTACGCGATTACTCCGCCAATTATGAGTTGATTTTGATGATTCTTTTTGTTTTTGGTAGGGCATAGTTCAGAAGTGGTCCCATATAAGTTTGGTCAAGATCTGATGAGGGGTTTTTGAGTTAACTTTAATAATACATGTTTTTCCCACCTAGCATATGTGGACGATGTTCTAATAGTTCCTGTATTCAAATTTTTGTCGGGGGTTTGTGTAGGTACCACAACTAAAAAGTGAAAAATAAAAACTTTTTTTTACAAAAAAACGAAAATACATAACCAAAGACACCGACATCCGAAATCAAAGTTATTATTCACTTTGTAGTTTTTTATGGAAGTCGGTTTTATTTTTTGTAAAAAAAGTTTTCTGTAAGTACGCTGTACTGTGTACAGTACTGCTGTACAGTGCCGGTACAGCGTCCTAGTTATTGTTTTTTGCTGCACCGAACGACGTCATCACGTCGGAGCCGGTTGTCGCTGAAAACCAGCGCTGGGGTTCTGTCTTGCATAGGGTCGCAGCATAATGCTGAGCGATAGCCGTTTTGCGTGGATGTGACGCATGTTTCCCCCAACCTTTTCAATTTTTTTTTTGTGTAAGCTCTTTTTTGCGTCATGTTTACCGCAAATAAACGTATTTTCTTTCTTTCTTTCTTTCTATTGAGTGAATTTGTTAAACAATAAATTTCCCTAACAATACATACTGTAGCCTGTTTGTATGTTTAGGATTAATAGTTTTACAGATTTAGTAGGATTAAGGCCTTACACAAACTAGATAAAGATAGATTTATAGTAGATAACTGACAGTAGCGATTTGCTTATAAAATCCGCGCTCACTGATAATGAGACCTTGTTTGATTAGAGCTGTTAATTTAAACCTTGAACTTCTAGTTAATATCATTTGAGATAGTGGGCAAACTTGAGCCTGTCTTACAGTGGCGTAACTAGTCGTAAAAGGGTCTTTTGTTGAACAAAAAGCAAAAAAAATAGAATACAAAAATATTCATATTTTTTTTTATCCTTTGATAAGTTTACCACAACCAAGGAGAATGCCCGACTGCGGCGAAGCTCCAAATCAGGGTATGGTTTTTATACAAAATAGCATACCTACTGACACAAATTCGAGCATTCTGGACATTTCCGGACCGACTATCTAAAGTCCATTTCACGAAAGAAGTCCCGCGGCAATAAGTGGAACTAATTACCTATTATTATATGTAGGTATAGTTAGCAACATTCCGACAACAACCCTCCTACCTCATACAGCTTGTGGATTTTATTAACCAGTGCATGAGATGTCGAGATAAATAAATATTTATGAATCGTCTCTTACGACAAGTGGCGCCGCCTCTGCGGGACTTCTTTCGTGAAATGGAGTTTACAAGTAATTACGCAACATACTTTCGTAAACGATTACGACTAATCTGTTTCATTATGACAGTTCAACAACATTCATTGCGTTATTTACGTTGTTGAGCAGATTTTTGTTTCGAACTTATGAAGCAATGGATTAGACACAACTATTCATTGTGATTTTGCTAAGAGAATGCAACAGCGAGCGAAGTGAGCTAGAACATTGGAGCATCCTGACTGGGATATATTTATTATAGTATTTTTATCTTACGAAGCGACATACGCTTAGCTTATGATTACCAAGTGTACAAATACGCTGTATGGAGTGTGGAGTTGTGGAGGACTTACATCACTTATTGATGGAATGTGTTCGATATGAGTCTCATAGAAGGGATCTGTTTGGGGTCTTGAAGTTGAACCAACTTGATATGGGCACGTGCCATAACATTCTGTCTCAACCAAATGGTGATGATGCGAAGAGTCTGTTCGGGTTCATGACTCAAATGTGATCCGTAGAAGTATTTGTTTAGGGTACGATGGGACTTTCATACGTATTGCGGTCATAAAAGTGCCTAATTAAAAAAAAAAAACGCTGTAACGCCGGTAGCACACCTCCGCCGCGAAACCATAGCAGCGAAACCGCAGTAGATAAATTCAACAGACTCGCGTCATGTTCCGCTACTGAAATCGGATGCGGCGGTTTCGCTGATATGGTTTCGCAGTGGAGGTGTGCTACCGGGGTAAATGTGTGGAGTTCTCGGTACCGTCCGAGACACGGGCGAAGTCGGAACCGTGTCCGTCCGTGTGTGTGTTACGTGCTGTCGCTACCTTCTTCACGCACACGTTCACAGCGTGTTTGTCTACTTGGTTAGAACAAGCAAAGCGCGCGTCCTTCGCTTCGTGAGATAAAAATACTGTACTAAGAAAATTCTATACGAAAAAAATTATCATCTGTCCCATACAAAACTTTAATACTTACTCGACCCAAATGTATACGGCTCTTTTTTTTCGCGATGACGATCTTGGTCCCATGGAGAAAGTTGTTCAGATTGCTGGTCTGTAGATACCCAGACCCTTAAAAATATGACCACACCTTTTTGATGGAATACTCGCTGTTACTCGGTATTCGGCTTTACTCGATTTTTTTTTCGAATACCGAAAAATAGTGTCTCTTATTTGACATTCGGCGAATATGATGTCTAAATAAAAATAAACTTTTATTAAACAGATAAACTATAGACTTCAAAATAATTTAACTTTTATTCATCTTTAAAACAAAATACACTTAGTATTATTACCTATCATGAATATAAAAAGTTAGTCAATCATGTTATAGTTAATTAGTTAGGCTTTTTATTTAATAATTAATAAAACGGGCAGATTGTGGTGCAGAAAAAACTATTTTATCTCCACAATTGGGTTCAAGTCGGTTGCGCTTTTTTTCATAAATAAATAAACTATATTAGTATTTGAGAATAAAATAACCTTTTTTATGTGAGTAATAAAAGCAATTGATTCGATTATTCGCCATAGGGAATGGTACTATAAAAACTATTCGCGGCATCTCTAATAACTATGCTGTTTAATATCTACTATTGTAGATATTGAATTTTGAAAATGATTAAGGACATCAAAATAATTATTTTGTCTGCAATTAAATGTTTACAACAACAATCAATCAATATTTATCTCGGGTGTAAATTACATTTTTATAGGTCCTCTTGTATCTTACGCTTTGTCTGAATGCGTTTTTTAATTAATTATTTTTCTCCGTCTGCTTACAGGATTAGAAAAATAAGTAGAACGAAAAAATTAAATCACTTGAGGCATGTAAAATACTTAGGCACTTTGTTTTTTATGTTGGAAATGATTATAATAATGTTACATAAGTACTTATGCCATTGAGTTTTTTTTTTTTGCCAAAGGGTAACGTGTTACCCAGTAACTGGGTTGTAGAGGTCAGATAGGCAGTCGCTCTATGTAAAATACTGGTACCTTTTCAGTTGCATCCGGTTAGACTGGAAGCCGACCCCAACATACAACTTGTTGTTTACAAATCCTTATTCTAATTATTTAAAAAATATATTTTATAATACATTTTTTAAATATAAAAACCTTGTGCTTAAAAAAAACTGAAATATAATTATTATCTATTTTCTACAATAATATTATAAAGAGAAAGATTTGTATTTTTGTTTATACAGGGTGCCCAGTAAATAGCACGACATACTGCAGGGGGTGATAGCTAGGGTCACTACCTATCAATACAACACAATATATGTTCAGCAAAATCTTACGGATTTACAGTTTTACAAAATTTTCCGAAATACCGAAAAATCTCTACCTTGAAACAGATTTTTAAGCATCTCGTAATGAAAAAATCCTTTTCTAGTATTTTTTTTTACATCAAAGTCTTCGTGAATTGTTACTTTACTCATTAATAAGTCTTTTTCCTATCAAAGACAAGAATGTTTTCAAGAAATACTATTTTTTTAAATACTATTTTTTTTTCACAGAACTATTTTCTTATCACTTAAGTTTAACCTAAAGTGGTGAAAAAAAAATTTAAGATTTATTGAACATATATTGTGTTGTATTGATAGGTAGTGACCCAAGCTATCACCCCCTGCAGTATGTCGTGCTATTTACTGGACACCCTGTATATAAAAACTACTGGACCGATTTCACCAGTAGTATGCTATATTATCACTGAGTAATATAGGCTACTTATAATTTATAAGAGTTCAACTGCTACTAATGAGACACAATAGAATTTTAATTGTTTTTGATCTCCTGGATTCTTTGTAACGGACGGGAGGATAAAGATATCACGCGGGCGAAGCCACAGGCGGAAGCTAATACAGTGAAACGCTGCTCGTTTTTAAGTGTCTTCAGAACGGCTGGACCACAGAAATAAAAAAAATATCTTTTGATCGATTTGGCCAATAGTTCGGTTTAAAATGTTCGTAATAAGTAGTCTGAATCAGGGGGTCTACTCCCTTATCGAAATCCGTAGCTTCGGTTGAAGTTACTGGCGCTGGGTTCTCCGTCTCAAACTCAAAGCATTTATTTCAATTAAACCATTTACAGGCACTTTTGAATTGTCAAGGGGTCGGTCGGTCAGTCAGAAATATGAAGCTAGTTGCCCATTCCAAAGCGTAGTAGGTACCTATGGAGAAGAACGGGCAAGAAACTCCACGGACACTCTTTTAAATAAAAAAATTGATACAAAATATTGGTTACATCATTCATTTTGAAATTATGCATGTGAGAACAATGTTGAAAGACGTGCACGTTCGTAAAACCGTCCGTCTCACTTACGAACATAATTCTGGTAAGAAAGACGGAGAGCGAAGCGCATGTAACTTCGTCGGAAACTATGGATTTCTTTTAGAGAGTAGACCTCCAGGAACGCTGCAACGTTTCAAATTCTTACGGAAAGAAAAATTTGAATAGTTGCCGCGAAAATTGGATGTATCGGGAAAATTGCAAGTGAATTTTCTAATTTGTATGAGTTTCTATTAAAATTAGGACAGGACAACGTCGGTTGGGTCAAGTTTATGATACATTTTGGTTCTGTGATTTTCACAATACTCGGGGTCGGTGAACAGCTTACGCAGACGATTCCGTAAAATTGTATAACCGCAATTATTAATGGACAGACAGACAAGCCGAAGCATTTTATATACAGGGTGTAACTTAAATAACGCAAGACCTCTTAAGGGGTCATTGTACTCATCATTATGAACAACTTTTACTATGGGACCAACCCTGAAATCGCGAAAAAAAGGTCTTGCGTTATTTACGTTACACCTTGTATACTCGTACCGATAAGAATTGCTTAAAAAATGCAGGGAGGAAAGAGATGTTATCAATTTCATTTCAAAAAAATATTCAGAGAGATCAAATCGCTTGATTCCGATTTATTGTTTCAGATTAGAATCTGGTGTGCGTACAAGTCATTGTACAAATAATTAATTAATCATAATTACGCGACCTACATTAAGTCTTAATAAAACCAAATTATTGTAAAAGGTTTTCCTTAATTTAATCGGTTCTTTGATCTGATTGATAATTGCTAGAGAGCCTTCTACAGTGTCATTATCTTAGTAGCTGTGTAAACTTTCATGGTCAAACGTAGGACTCCAACATTCTCCGAGGAAGATACAGACATAAACCCACACCGTCTTCCCATAGTGATAAGCAAAAACTACAGAATGCCTGGGCCTCAAGTCTGCTATTACAATAGTGTCAGAATGGTCTATCATTGATTTCATAATTGTTGATTTTGACAAGTTTGGTAATCTACTAACATATTGGCGTCATTATGACTTTCCAATGGTCAGCCACTGACACTCCATTGAAAGAAATGGAATCTACTGGTAATCTCGTACATAATGAAAAATGAATGACTGACTTAGGCGGTAATCTGGAAAAAAAATAACAGTTCCTTTGATTAGTGACCTACCATGAGAACTTCATTGTGCAATCATTTCTTTTAATTCGTCACGAGTATCGTGTTTGTGAAATACAATGATCAACCAATGATCGACCATTATGAATTTAGCAGATTACGTTTTTTTAGCAAAATGACAATGGGATCGTGTTGGAATGACGAATTTATAAAAATAGCAGACTTGGGCCCCTGCTTCGATCCTTACAATACTCCTTTTGCTTCGTTTACCTACACGAGTACCACGCACCTGACCTTTCTAAAGAACATCACAAATAAGGTCACTATTTATCTTCTTTTAGGCCCCAGCACGCGTAGCATAACCACAACAGAAACGTGTGTTGTCGACGAAAGAATAGACAAAATGACATAAACAATCACAGTCTGTCATTTTGTCTATTCTTCCGTCGACAAAACCTGTTTCGACGGTGGTCATGCTACCTACGCGTGCAGAGGAGGGGGCGCTCTAGAATCCACTCACATCTGCCTTGTTACCTTTTGTTAGTCGCCTTTCATTCATCCTCTTAACATGACAACTGTCAAAACAAACATTTTTTTTTTCACTACATCTTTTTTTAGACCGTAACTTTGCCTTATCACATCATTCCTCTTCAAGGAACATTTTATTTAAGTAACTTAAAGACTAATGTCGAAGGGTGCCTACATTTCGCCAGTAAGGTAAATAAGTCCCAATTAAAAATGGGCAAGGGTATTATCATGGTTGCTATCTGACAATTTTCTCATGAAAAAACTCAATGACTCTTTGCCAAACTTGCGAATCGGACCCAAGACCATGCAGCAGCCACGCTTGCGACCACAAGGCCAGCGAGGCAATCTTTATACTAAACACAAACATACCGCCGGCCCACCTGTTGATAAAGTTATTATCGTTACCTAGACAGCTGCAACACTAATGAAGTGGCCGGTTCCTGAAAATTTGCGTCATGTCATGTGCCTGCTTGTGCATGCAATTACGAAGTACAGATCTCCCAGGAAAAAGTTTGGTGATGGGTCACCATCCATTACATACCCAGACTCCTGCGTGCCTCGTTGGTCACGGATGTCATTTGTAGATGAAAGACGTTACGGGTGTTCAGAAGCCCGAAAGTCTGCCAACCAATTTTCCTGGTGGTATCGTGTTACACAGAAACCGGGTTATGGAGGTCAGATAGGCAGTCGCTCCATGTAAAATGCTGGTATTCAACTGCATCCAGTGTGACTGGAAGCTGACCCCAACATAGTTGAGAAGAGGCATGATTAAGTACCTATCCGAATGTAGTTTTCCCCACGTAGTACGCGTGCTATGACTAATCAGTGATAACAGTGATAATTTTATAACAGAATGTTATCAATTATTACAATCACATAATTAAAAAAAATGTTTTGTATTGTTAAGATCCGGATCTCGTCTGTATCAGAGTATTTTATCATTCGTATCTTAGATTTTATGATTTTTTTCTTAGGAATCTGAATGATTGTAATTTTTTCCTTATTACCGCTCAGTATATTCATGTAAAGAAAAGAGCCGAATTAGATATTTGGTACAAAATAGTCGATTGTTTGCCTAGGGAGCATACAACTATTTTTAAGGCGAATGTTTCTTTGACCACTTTATTGACTGTAGCACCTTAAAAAGCTATGAAAACGATACCCGTGATGAAAAATTTGATTTTTTTTATAGCTGCCATCTTGGATTTACATTTCGACTTTAGCACTCTCAAAAACTATGAAAACAACATCCATAACGATTTTTTTTAAATATCATCACGTGAATGTTGAGCCGATCCAACTCCTTGACATAACTGAATTAGTGCGAAGACTTTAAAAGACCAAACCTGTTGAGTTAGTTTAGTGCATTGTAAGTGAACTTAAACTGTAGTGCAAGCGCTGATGGGACGATTTCTTCATTATAAAGTTAGCAATTTTAAGTTATATTTAAATTACAAGCTAATAGGCTAGATTGTAAAGTGAATAAATTATCACCAATAGGGATTTGGATACGATTTTTTATTTTTTTACGTAATCAAAAGATTACGGGAATAAATTGAGTTAAAAAGTGGCATGACGTCATTCCCCGGTAGATTTTATACTGACGTAGCTTCATAACGTAGCGAGCCCCCACTCCCCAACTATAATTCGTTTTATCTAAACCATTATTTATTAATATGATAAAGCAAAAAATACGTGTCTAATTTTTTTTTATTATCTGACTGACGGACTTAATATTTTTTTTAGTTCCGTTAACATCTCTTTTCATAGAATTTTCGACGCCACCCACTTTTCATAGAATTCATACGCCATACCGCCTTATATACCTATTGGAAGTGAAACCTCCGGGACGGTTACCGGCATTACGCTTGCGCTAAAGTTAAACGTAACTTCGGCCGAAACTACGGATTTCGCTTAGGGAGTAGACCCCCTGAATTTGTGCCCGATTGAAATGAAATGAAATTGTTTATTCTGTAAATAGGATATTTGAATCACTTTTACACGTCATCTTAAAAAAAAAAATAGCTAGATGAGTTCGGCGTTTCCTATCTGACTACTCTGAGAAGAAAGGCCGAAACAAACTCAGAGGTCACAGTCTCTTTTAAAGTCCAGACATAATCTTGGTCAGGCCATATGAGGACCATGTAAGTATGTATAAAGACCATTTCAGACCAGAGTGGACCTGTCCTGTCAGTGCAAGCATTTGTCAGTACCTAATCGTGGAGCTCAACTCAGCCTTGATAGCAATAGTCTCGCCCCCTATTACATGGGACTTAAACTTAACTGGCAAAAACTGGGTGTACCTATACCACACGCTGGTGTGGCGTGATGTTATGTGTCATATTTGTGACGCAGCCTGTGTAGTCATCCTCCCTAGGTAGGTAGGTAAGTAACAATCTTGGTGATTGCAAAATAAACCAATGGAAAGTCTTTCATACTTATTCTTTATCCATACACAAACAAATAGAGGTAATTTTATAGAAATTCTAGCTTGCGCCAACAGCTTCACCCGCGTGATAACTTTATAAATTTCCGCGGTTTCACCCGCATAAGGTCTCGATCCCGTGGGAATATCGGGATAAAAAGTATTCTATGTGCTAATCTAGGTTATAAACTATCTGTGTGATAAATTTCATTCAAATCCGTTCATTCGTTTCGTTTCGTTTTTGCATGAAAGAGTTGTAAACATCCATCCATCCATCGTCACAAACTTTTTATAATATTAGTAGGATGATACTTTACTTAGTGATAATAAACCATTCTACTGGTGAATTTTTTTTTTAATCGGTCCAGTTTTTGCGTTTATTCATTACAAACATTATTTAGTGTTAATATAACAGGTATCAAGCCTGTAGTCTTCAAAGGCCTGCAAAGGTTAGCACATTTTGTTTTAATTTAGTAGACATCTGCTAGCCTCCTATATTTTGTTACGGAAATTCATGATCTTTGAAGCTGTAATTTTCAGCAGCCGTAAGATATTTTAGTTATTTGATTATAATAACGATAGTGCCATTTTCTTTCTTGTAAGTTAGTCGTGACGAAACAACATAAAATATGAATTTTGACCATATTTTAATATAGGTACAACGGTACAAAAATCTTTTGGCGCGTGAAATCTGAACTAACGCCGCCATCTTGATCTGTCAATACACAATGACAGTGATAATGTCACAAATGTTTACCAACAACGCCCCCCTGTTAATGTCATCCTTGGTTCTATCCATATAGGAAAATATCCAAGAAAGCAATATCTATTCTTTGCCGTCTCCATATAGGCCATTGCTGTTCACCGGTTTTTCTTCACAAAATCTGGGTCAGAGACACATCGCTCTGCGAATGTGGGTTGGATGAAGCGCATGACTTGTATAGTCATCTCCCTAAATCATCAAATTATGATGATTTTTGTGTGGTTTGTGATCATATAATGTACTGTATATCTACTTGTAGTATAACTAACAATATTTTTATCTGTTTGTCTCAGTGTTCTAATAATACCCGTTAACAAGTTTCACACTAAATACAGTGCCCTTTTTTATTTTGGTTTTTTAAACCAATTTTTTTTTGTGTCCCTCCTTCGCCCATTTTCTCTTAACACATCTGACATCGGCACCATTGCCATATTTATATGGGGTATATCAGTTGTACCCACTGATGTATCCCACTCTGTTTGTCCTGGGCATGGTTGGCTATAGTCAATTGCATGTCCGACGGGACTTTACGCTGGTCGCCTATTTGGTGAAGGTGCTTCGTGGAGGGGAGAGTAACCCGGGAGCATTGCAGCGCTTGAGTCTGTGTGTGCCAGACCGCTATGTGTGGAGGCGGCGCAGCCCGCCACTGCTACTGGTACCTACAGCCAGAACTGTAGCGGTTACACCGCCACATACTAACTACGCATCAAAGACATGACGTCACACAAATCCTGCATCGCGCAATTAGAGTTTACCGCGCGAACGACATAGATAAGACTATCCAAAATCAACAGTCGGGCAGTCGGCCCGCCAGACACAACACCCGTCTGGTTGGAGGATCCTCCCTTTTCTATGGTGGATGAGTGAACTTTACACCCTGTTCCTCATACCTCTAAATTGGTGACCCCGAGTATGAACGTCAACGCAGCCTTCGTGCAACTACTTCAGCGTGACGTCATCATCATCACTCCCGCAAGCTTTCGTGAGGCGAGTCACACAGACAGCCAGCACCCTCGGCTTCAACGGGTATCCTGACCACCAGCATGCAGCGAACGCGCATTCCTGGTCATCACCCTCAGCCTCATCACCCCGACTCACTGGGGAATCAACGCAATCATCTCAATCAGCGCAATCACCGCTATCACCTCAATCACCGCAATCATCTCAATCAGCGCAATCACCGCTATCACCTCAATCACCTCAATCACCGCAATCACCTCAATCACCACAACCGCCGCAATCATCGCAGACAGTTCCGACTCACCGTGAACTGTGCGGCACCCGGTTCCGACTCACTGGAACCTTAGCTGGCACTGTGAAGCATCGCAAGATACAAGACTCAGCCCACTATCGACCTCCGGTCTCCGGAGGGGAGTGATGTAGCGGTTACACCGCCACATACTAACTACGCATCAAAGACATGACGTCACACAAATCCTGCATCGCGCAATTAGAGTTTACCGCGCGAACGACATAGATAAGACTATCCAAAATCAACAGTCGGGCAGTCGGCCCGCCAGACACAACACCCGTCTGGTTGGAGGATCCTCCCTTTTCTATGGTGGATGAGTGAACTTTACACCCTGTTCCTCATACCTCTAAAGCACCCCTAAAGTAACCAAGGCACACCTTACCCCTTGCTTGCCAAGGCACCCCTTACCAGAGCTATCCGTACCATCAACGACCTTCAAACTCAGATTGATGTGTTTACATGGTGTGTGAGTGAATTTGCAAGGGTATTGCTATTTATATTATGCTACAAGCAAAATAATACTTGATTTGTTGTACTATATCCAATTTAATAATGATGTTAGTTTTATTTTTGTATAATTTAGTTATTGTAATTAGGATTTATTCTTCGTTTGGCCCACTGAGTTTTGTCCTACATAAAAAAATCCTGGTTCGTCCCAAACAATATGCTTCCTTCGTCATATATATAATTTTAATTTTTTATTCCCGCTTCGTCCTATTATATATTCCTTCTTCGGCCCATTTTTTTTTTGTATATGCCAAACTTACTTTTTTGTACAATCGGCAAAAAAGGGTTACTTAATATTAAATATTTAACATCAACTTTTTAAAACAACCGCTCCTCTCTGTCTTCTCTGCGAGAGAAAATTTGCCCGTATTATTTTATAATAACACTCTTTAGCCGCTTTTAGTGAGCAAGTTATTTGTAAACAACTGACGTCACTGGAATTTTTTCAAAAGAGCAGTAAAAAAAATGACCACCCCTTCTTTATTGCGTCCTTTGTTTGTTTGCTTGTATTGACTCGTTTGGCCAATAGCATTAGTTTTCGTTATCTGCAAAATGGGATTCACGCTAGCTCCCGTGATGCACAGTGCATTCAGGTACTCATTCGTCACCTGGTTAAAGTGTGTGTAAAGTGAGATTGAGAATTGATCGAATTTGTTATAGGTAAGTTAATATTTTTATCTGAAGTATTATTGATAAATTAGAAGTTAAATATCAAATATTTGTTCTTATATTTAAATAATACTAATTAAGGTAACAATAATGTCAAGCTAATATGTAATTGCTAATAAAGAATAATAACAATAAACAAATAATAACTAAAAAGCTTATAACTAAATCATTTATGCTTTAATTTCAGTTGTTCTACAATGGAACCAAATCTTAGTTTACCATCTACCTCACGGGAGCCGATCACATTTATAGAATCCAGAAGAGGTGAACCTGTTCTGCTATATGGTGGTTTTGAACACACACAAAAACGAAAGAACAAAAATGGCTCATTAATTTGGAGATGTGTGAACAGAAAGTGCCGTGGTGGTATGGTTACAGTGAATAATAGTGTTCAAAAGATTTTAAATCATAACGTTTGCACACCTAGTCAATCAAAAAATGACATTAAAGAGGAATTACATCGCTGCAAGAAAGAAGCAAGAGCTGCGGATGGGAAATCGATCCCATCTATCTTTAATGCCGGTTTAAGAAGATTAAAGGACAGAGGAACCGACATTCTAGAAGAAAAATTACCGAACTTATGTAATGATAAGGGCAGTCTCTACAGTGCACGTAACAAATCGCAGCAAATCCAGAAATCTTCATTTCGAAAACCGTCTGATGTTCAAATTCCAGTAAGCTACAAATCTTTTCTATTTTTTGATTATTATTATAAGAAAACAAGAACAATAGCATTTGCTGAAGAAGAAAGCAGAAGACTTCTCCAAAACGTCAAACATTATCTAGCGGATGGTACATTTAAATGTGTGGTGAAGCCATTTAAACAATTGTATGTCATTTACGGTGATCTCGGGAGTACCAGTGAAAAAATTAATGTTGTGCCATTATTATATGTACTATTAATGAACAAAAAGGAATCCACATATGAAACTCTGTTCTCTCTTATTAAATCGCAAATTCCTGATTGGAATCTCATTTCATTCAGAACTGATTATGAAAAGGCGGCCATGAATGGTATCTGTAAAATATTTCCAAACGTCACATGCAAAGGCTGTTACTTCCATTTCTCTCAAGCTCTTTGGAAAAGAGCTAAGGCATTGAAACTAAATAAAAACAGAATGTTCAAGAAGCATATTGCTCTGTGTTCATCTTTAGCTTTGCTTCCATCAGAACTCAAATGTGATGGCTGGCTTTACATTATGGAAGATTGTCCCAGCACAGATAATATCGATAAATTTAATAATTATTTTGTGTCAGCGTGGCTTGATAATGAATATTTAAATGGAAAATGGGATTTTTATGGTGACACATACAGAACGAATAACCCAGTAGAAGGTGGTAATGCTAGATTAAATAGAACATTTTCTGGAAAACTGAACATGATTAGTTTTTTGAATGTAATAAAAAATGACGCTCAATCTCGAGTGTTAAGTCAAGGGAGACCACGACATAAAGCCGTTATTATGTATGACAAAATCATTAATGATTCAATAGCAGCTTTATTAAATGGTTCTATTTCCTTGGGACATTGTTTGGAAAAAATAAGCCCGTTTGTATTTTAATTGCAGTGAGTTAGACGTTGATTTTTACCTAGTTATGTTTTTTGAAATTTATCTCTTAGTTTACTGTTGATCCAATTTTTATATTATTATATGAATGTTGATTTTAAAATGTTTGTTTTATCCATGATTGAGTAATAATCACAATTTTTGTTGATTTAATTTTAAATAGGGCATGGTGTTTTTGAAATTTTAAAATTATAAAAATGATTGCTTTTTTAAACGCTTGTTTTGATTACTCTCATTTAATTACTGGTCGGTAAAAATTTTGGTAATTAAAATAATATAATTGTCTTAAATATTGTTTATTACAGATCTGACTATTCTGTATACCTATTTACACTGTAGTAATGATAAGATGATTATTATACCATTTCTGTGATTTTGATTGTGATACTGGATAATAAAGATGATTTATACCTAAATGTTTAAAATTGTGTTATTATTGAATTATTATTGTTTCAAAAATTTCAAATAAGTACATTATTTTTTTGTTGACTGTACCTTTAATGTACTTGTTATTTGGGACGAAGCACAACTTTAATTGTGCTATGGGACAAACTAAGATTTTTTTGGAATGTGGGACAAAACTTCAGGACGAACGAAGAATAAATCGTAATTAGGTATATATCTTAGGTTATTAGTTTAAGTTTGGGAGTTTTCTCAAGCAAGATTATTGTAGAAATCTTTCACCCTATAAAGTGCATATATGTAGCTATAGGCCATACAACGATTTTGTTTCGTGCTCAGCCACTCTCCAAGCGAACCATCAGCAAATATTATAAACTGGCTATGCATAATCAATCCGCCTATTGTTGCCACTGCTGGGACAAAGACCCTTCTCTGTGAGAGGGAATGCGTCCATGTCTCATGTCTTCGAAGTTTTTAGTTCTCGGACGGCTTCCTTACGATGTTTTCCTTCACCGTTTTGAGAGCAGTGGTGATGAAATAATTTACATAAAGTAAAGCTCCTGTTAGGGTTCGAACCAATGAGGACACGGTGGAGCATACGGTGGAGGTCGGTTCGGAGGTATGCCCGGCTTGGGCAGTACCGTGTCCTCGTGGAGGCGATCGGTGGTGGGGATCTCTCGCGGCCGGCCCTGGTCCAGGCCATGGTACGGAGCGAGAGGGCATGGGAGGCCATCACCTCCTTCTGCCAAGCAGTAATGCTCGCGAAGGAGGAGGCGGAGCGCGTGAGGGAGACGGATATTCCGCGCCCTCACGCCCCTAGCCGCCGCAGGAGGAGACGCCCTGGGCGTTGGGAATCGATTGCCGATTCCCGGCCACCGTAGGCGCGGGTTTGCGGACGGTGAGCAATGGGTAGCTCGCCGTCCGGTAAGGACCAGGCCTGGGTCGACGGCGCGTTGTGTTCCACGCGCGCCTCAAAGAGATGTCAGCAAGTGAAGGGGTCCGATGAGACCATTGCTTGCCGGGGTTGCGGGAAAGTCCGAAAGGGATACCGTGGCCCCCTGGCATTGCACAGGCAACAGAAGGAACACGGGTGGGTTTTAGTCAGTAAGAGTCTGACACGCCCTCCCGCTCTACCCAGAGCGGGAGAAGCCATTTGATGAATTCCCACCCAAAAAAAAAAAAAAAAGGTTCTAGCCAATGACCTACAACTCGTAAGCTGCGGCCGTTATGGGCTAATTCCTATCAATCTCTTTAATTAAAACACCATTATGACTAGCAGCTATAACGTTTGTCATTCGCCTAATTCGATTAGCTCCTATATACACTATAATTTTGATCGTTATCAAATTACGGAGTAATCGATAAATCAGTGAGTGAAATCTGTATATCGTACAGAATGTTTCATGTCGGTAATTATGTTCTTACCTATAATCATTGTTAACACTTTCGACTCCACCCACTTTTCATAAATCTCATACGCCATGTCGCCATACATATTGGAAGTGAACCCTCCGAGAGGGTTGCCGGCATTACGTTTGCGCTAAAGTAACCCATCGCGGACGGTCAACGGCATTAGGTTTAAAACCGCATAATAAAATACTGTAAAACGAAGTGTTTTCAGGGTCTTGCCGCTAACGTAGTTTCCAACCTTTTAAATTTTTTGTGAATATTTGTAACCGTGAATAAAAAAAAAAAAAAAATGGATTTTAAAACCAACGCTTAAACGAATAAATCTTGTTAAAATATACATCATATTTTATTTTCACGGTTTATAATGCTGTATTCGCAAAAAAACATACATTTAAAATGAGCCCACCGAGAGGGTTCCCATATGCGAACCCTCCAGGAAGGCTTCCGGCACAATCTGCCTAACCTTTTCCCAACTATGTTGAGGTCGGCTTCCAGTCTAACCAGATGCAGCTGAATACCAGTATTTTACATGGACCGACTGCCTACCTTACCTCCACAACCCAGTTACTGGGTAACCCCTTGGTATGACTGGTTGTCAAACTCGAGCTTCTGACGACCCGTAACGACTGCCAAAGATGTACGAATGACAGCCGGGACCAACGGCTTAAGGTGCTTTCCGAGGCATGGAGGGGTCTCGGTATGTAATGGATGGTCACCCATCGACGAAACGACCGCGGCAAGCGAAGCTTAACCTTCGATTGATCTGTGCGGCTCTTATTATTTAGCCACGAGCCCTAATTCCTAATTGTTGATAATGAAGGGTTTAAATTTATGGGCATATAATTTTACTTTAAAAAAAAGTAAAATTATATGGGATTGCCCTGAACTGGATCAGCACTGGCTCAACTTTGATAAGTTAAATAATATTATATGCACATTTTATCTTTCAAAAATCACCTTTTGCATTATACTTACGTGAACCGACTACGCAATAACAGCAAAGTAAAATAAAAAAAATAAGAATATACTGCTTAATTACTACATAGTTAAGACCTAATGTAATTTCACATCTTATACTTGCCAATATATTTTTGAAGTGAACATTTCTTTAGCGACGTTGTGCACTTTTTTGTGATGGGTAACAAATGTTAAACTCGCGTCAGGATACGTGGCCTGATCGAAAATTCGTAAGACGGAGGGAGAGTAGACTGTAATATATACGTTATTAATCAAGTTTTCACTTCTGCCGGCACTCCTGGAGTGCAACCTGTTTTTTTTTGACTTCATTAGATATTTTTCCACGACTGAATAATTATCATCCCTATGAAAAAAAAATGATAGCTAATTTTTTCAAGTCAACAAAAAATCAGAAAAAATTTGAATAAAAAATTGTAGGCTGGCTAGAAAAAGTGAACAAATAAGTTATAATCGGCAGAGGTAACGCAGCACTACCTACTTACCTAAGTTTCATTAATCAAGAAACCAATTAATGTATTTCAAGAAATGAATGAGTTTTATTAAGTACACTGTTCAAGTCATATTTCACAAATATGATGCAATACTGCTCAAATCACTACCTTAATTATTATAATGACGTTATTAGCGGATTAATGGTCACAAAATCCCCTGAAATCACAGCCCAATACTTTTAAAATACCTAGATTTTAGATACAAAAACCAAGTATAAGTTGGCATGTGGCGAAAAATGGAACTAACTTAAAATGTACTGAATCTGACGTCTAAATGACGTTTTCCTCAGCCAGCAGCGCCATAATGACAGACCAAGTTATATTTGTCAAAAATAATCGGTTGTTTGAAAAACCGACACACTATTAAATAACAGTATTTATTACAGTTTCTGAGAAAATTAGATTATAAAGATAGACGATTAGATTTGTTTTATTAAACAGAAATTTTAAGGTACAGTCGGCAACGCGCATAAGTCAACGCAGTATTTACGTCGTATTAATATTTAGATGCGAGAATGCCCACTTGCATCAAAAATCGCTAAATGTATTTAGCTCTAAACATAGTATTTAAAATATCATTCCTTCTTTATCATCTTCAAATTATTGACAGAAACAGAACTGTAATCAAGATTTTTAGCCCTAAATAAATGTATTTATGTATTAATTTAGTGATTTGTGGTGCAATCGGGTGTAAGAGGCATAATCAGTCTATAATGTCTCCACTGCTGGGACAGGCCGCCTATCTTCGAGAGGGATTGGGCCGTAATCCACCACGCGGGCCCAGTGCGGGTTGGTAGATGCCACAATGTCTTCGAATTTTTGGTTCCAGGATATACCAGTTTCCTCACGATGTTTTCCTTCTCCGTTTTGAGAGCAGTGGTCATGAAGTAATTTACACAAAGTAAAGCACTTGCTTGGGTTCGAATCCAAGACTTGCAACTCCACCACTCACTGCTCTCGGGTGTTACAGGAATCGAGTTTAATTATATGTCACTTTAAAAAAAAAAACTTGTTTAGTTTACTTACGAGTATTCTCCGAAGATTAATTTATTGCTTCTCTTGTTTAAACATCAAGCTTTACGCATAGTATGACCACAATAATGTTAACGGGTTTTGTCGACCGAGGAATAGACAAATGACACTAACAATCATAATCTGTCATTTTGTCTATTCTTCCGTCGACAAAACCCGTAGACAACTCGTTTCTATGGTTGTCATGCTACGCGTGCAGTAAAGTGCAACATAATTAAGGCTCCCACAGACGGGCGTGACGTATCGTGACGAATCGTGTCGCATCGTCGCGTCACACCTGTCAGATTATTATTCAACATTATTGGAATAAAAAGTAGGTCTCCTATGCTTCCAGGACACTGTCTATGTGTGAATCCGGGGAACAGTTAACGCGTGATTGAGTAACCAATATCTTTATAAAGTTACACAATTAAATGCGGGTTTTCATGAAAATTCATGCCACCATTTGGCGCCAATTTGACAAGAGGTCCAATTCATTGTTGAAATGTAACTGTGCGATTGCACTGGCGAAACATTCAATAACAAAACATGTTGAAATCTTTAGTTTCTGTCAAAGTTCCAGACAATATTTGACAGGAACTAGAGATTTCAACATGTTTTGTTGTGATGTTTCGCCAGTGCAAACGCATAGTTTCATTTCAACAATGAATATTAAATTTATATGATAAAGTTCATCATTCGTTTCATTCATTCGTTCATAATTCAGTCACGACTAAAAAAAATATAGGCACTTTGACATTTTTGACAGGTGCCCGGATCTGACGTTTACTTCGATCAATAATTGTTGATCGAAGGACGTTTCAGTGGTGCCACTTAGTGAACTGTGAACGTCATTCCAGAAAACCCTTAATACATACACAAGTAACACACATTGTAGCCAGTTAAGGCGGCGATGACCAACTTTTATTGGTTTTATACTGAAGATCACGTCTAAACGAGTAGTGTTAATGATTTGGAAAAAATATATGTTAAATTAGAGCACGTTCTTAATAACTAAATTTAGGAATATCTTGTATTATGTTTATATTACATAGTGAAATTAATTTGTAAAGTTATGTCTAACGCGGATTAAAATCTGAGCATCACGCAAAATCTATAAAGCGTATTTTTCTGAAACCATTTAAGTATTGACCATTTATTATGTGTTTTTATTAAAAAATACCTTTTGTTATACGTATAATAAATTGATAATACGTCTAATTTGGGTCAGCGGTCCTGGATGGACGTATGACGCGTTGCGTGAGCTCAGTACAGAACATGCAAGCTAACCATTCAAAGTCATCTGCGTCTTAAACAAATGTGTCTGAGTGTACAGTAAATGTAATCTCAGCATAAGACTCAGGTATTACTGAGTGATATCAGAAATAAACTGTGATACGGTAGACTTACTGTCGGCTGCCGTATACAGGTTGCTTACAATCCAATCTATGTTAAAAATAGCCTTCTTCTGAATGTTCTACCCGATAACAGGGCCACAAAATATCTTCTACGATTGAATGAACACACTCTGGAGTTACGGAGAGAAGAAAACACTTCCAAATTAATTTAAAACGAGGCGTTTCGAATTTTAAAGCCACCATATGACAGAGGCATGAGGAACAGGGTGTAAAGTTCACTCATCCACCATAGAAAAGGGAGGATCCTCCGACCAGACGGGTGTTGTGTCTGGCAGGCAACTGCCTAGGTGTTGATGTCGGATAGTCTTATAATGTCTTTCGCGCGGTAAACTCTAATTGCGCGATGCAGGATTTGTGTGACGTCATTTCTTTGATGCGTAGTTCGTATGTGGCGGTGTAACCGCTACAATGGTGTTAAAAAAACGGACAAATACTTGTGACATTTTCAATACTATTTCCGAGTTTATCTTGGACATTACTGACATCGGTGGACGAAAAATATCGTGAAGAAACCTGGACTAATATATAAGTCTGTAATTAATATAAGTCTGACATCGCCAACCCGTTTTAAGCAAGCATGGTGATCAATTGTGCCTTCTCTGTATGTGAAGCATTTGCCCAGCAGTGGGACAGAAATAGCCTGGTATAGCTACGCTAGGATCTTTTGGCGCATCATCTTCTTTTCGTGTGGTTAGTAAACTAACCTGGTGTCAGAGTTTTAAAGCCGCCCACGGGCCTCTGACTTGGCTTCACATGCCGTCGAGAAATATCTCTCAGGCATGCCGGTTTCCTCACGATGTTTTCCTTCACCGTTTTTCGAGCAATTGATAATTATATAATACACACACGAATCCGAAAATTCAGAGGTGCGTGCCTTGGGTTCGAACTCGAGACCTATGACTTGTCAGTCTGACGGTCACACCACTAGGCTATCACTGCTCATTATTATTATTTTGGCGCATGGTAAAACTGGTAACATACGCCGCCATCTTGCAATACTACGCAATGGCGTAGCATTGATCCTACTTTGCAAGTTACGTAGCAGCTTCGTAGCTACGACGCTACGAAACAGTGACGTAGCCGTATCGTTACGTCATTGATACTGTCCGATGTGGTGCACTAATTATGTTATGGCCTCATGGCATTATGGACTTTATCAAGATAAAAATAAGAATGGTATTTCAATGTATAATACTCAGTTGTGAATAAACATATTAAATTCGCTTTTTTTGTCAAAAGGTTTATGTATAATATATTAATATTAAACTTACATAATATATTCTAAAGAAATCTTGATGTTTTGTAAAGTCGTAAAAACTGTGCGAAGGCAATAATATATAGAATATAACTTATATAAATTTCTTTTTTATTTCTACCTTTACGAATTACATTTATCTAATATCTTCAATTACACAAATACCTGGTTTATGATATTAACATAATAAAAATTAGAAATTTTTATATGAATTATAAAAGTATACTTTAAATCCCAAAGCAGTAAAAATAATCAAAGATTATTTTAAATGAATTATTACAACTCCCATAAACTTTCTGGGGACAAACATGTTAAGTATATTGCTGTTTTAATAAATTCTTAATAATAATAAATTCTTTCTTCCAATTCTTTAGATTTGAATAAATTCTAATTATATCGGTATTTTAAATATTATTTTAATTGAGTAAGTCAGTAGTCAATTGAGGAAAAAAACTAATGTGTTCGTGACTGTATGGCAAATAAAAATAAAACTATTTGGCTAATAAATATGATATAATATTAAGGTAGAAGGAATTTTTACTTTATATTTTGAACTGCCTTTTCTATAAAGATTATAGGAAATTACGCGATTTTTAAGGGAGAACTTCTTTCTTGCCTCTAAAGACGTCGGTTGATGCAGGAAAGCTGATTTGTGTAAACAGCCATTTTTTTTTTATAAATTGCGGGACGTGGTGACTGTGATGGAAGAATTCGAAAGGTAAGAGAGGTCTATATAAGACGAAAGGGTTGAATATAGATGTGAATAAGACGAAGGTCGTGGTGTTTGAAAGAGGAGAGGATGTATCTGTGTGTGATGTGAAAATAAATGATAAGAGCGTGGAGCAAGTAAGTGAGTTTGTATACTTGGGGAGTCTGTTTAAAAGGATTGGAAAGATTGAAGAAGATGTGGAAAGGAGTGTTAATGTGGGAAATAAAGTGAATGGTGCTATACATGCGATTGTGACCAACCAGTTGATGTCCAAAAATGCTGTTCACAATGGTGAATGTTGGGTGTGGCAACAGTAGCATGAAAGTAGAATAAATGTTGAGGAAATGAGTTCCTGAGAGAATTATGTGATTTGGCAGCGCTGCATTTTAAAAGAAGATGTAGTGACAAAAATTTAAAATAGTATCTATGCTTAATGGTTTGGTCATGTTGAGAAGATGAATGAGATGCGACTAACAAAAGGTGTAAAGCAGATGTGAGTGGAAACGGCGAGAGCTGACGCCCTCGTAGGACATATAATGACCTTATTGGTGATGTTCTTCAGAAAAGACAGGTGGGTAGTACTCGCAACGGGCGTGCGTGTATGACCAGACGTATGAACGTATAAACGAGGCAAAAGGAATTTGTAAGGACCGTAGCAGGTGGCGTTCTGTAGTCTCTGCCTACCCATATGGGAAGAAGGCGTGAGTTTAGGTTTTTATAAATAATGCGGATTGATCGCTCAACAAATCTTTTTGTTTAACGTTTTGACTAGATTTGTGCACTATTGAGCCTGTGGCTGGCAGGACCTCAGAGTGGACACAGTCACAATAAATCTAGCAAATAAACAGCGTGTAGGTATCAGAAATGTATGGTCGTATTTAAGAGTGTGGTCAGAACATAAAACTGAACTTTGTCTATAATTGTATGTATATTACTGACAAATATTAATTAAATATTTGCATGTCATCACTGCATGGCGAAATGTGTCTGCAATGAATTTTATATGTAACTTATTTTGTACCCACCGCATTTTATGCATATAAACGTTTTTGATTTGATTTGAACCACTTTCTCCATGAAACCAACATCGTAATCGTAGAAACAATGGAGGAGGCCTCTTTCCCAGTAGTGGGGACATTGTGGGCTGATCATGCAGTGTGCAAACGCTCTCAATCTGCCCAGCCTTTTCCCAACTATGTTGGGGTCAGCTTCCAGTCTAACCAGATGCAGCTGACTTCCAGAATTTTACATGGAGTGACTGCTTATCTGATCTCCACAACCAGTTACTGGATAACACGATACGAGTACCCATTGGTATGACTGGTTGCCAGACTTTTGGGCTTCATCATACATCGGCGTAATGTTGCTTGCCTGTCGGTTTTCTACAGACTGTACTTCAGAGAGTGTGCGCAGGAGCTCCACGACCTGATCCCACTATCGCCCTTTTATTACCGGACTACCAGATGTACTGCGGGGTACCATCCGCACTTAGTTGATATCCCACCCAGTCGTACTCAGCGCTTCGCTTCCATTATGCGCACGGCCAAAGTGTGGAACTCTCTGTCAGCGTCTGTGTTCCCTTCCACATATAATCCTAGTCTTCAAAGCTAGTGTGAACAGGCATCTTCTGGGCACGGTCGTTCTATCATAGACCTCATACATCGCTTTTCATCAGGCGAGATCGGGTTCAAGAGCGGGTCAATCTGTTATAAAAACAAAAATCGTTACCTACATCTTTAAAAAGAATTAGCATCGGGCGAAAAACCGCACAGTTAGTTACCTATCCGGATGCACTGCATTATTATGTCTTTGTCACGTAAATATTCACACACAAATAATAATTTTACACCACATTTTATAACAAAAGATATCCATCATTGAATAATTGATTGTAATCAATTTTATTAGCACTCCACAAAATTAATGTTTTCAATTCATTTTTAGATAGATTATCATGCCGGGTCGATCTGATATGTTATGAATTTTATTTGGTATGCAAAGGAGCCGACTGTGTACTTATCTACGTTATTTTAATGTATTTTAATTGATATTTATGTTAATATTAAATTGATTTAGGGATGGCGCTTTCGTTATCAACATTAATAAAACCGCTATATAAGCTTGTTTAATGAGGAAACAGTCTAAACTTAAACTAAAACACCAATCATTTATTTAAATTAAGCAAATTACTGGCACTTTTGAACTATCAAGGAGTCGTCGGTCAGTCGGAAAAATGAAGCTAGTTGCCCATTCCAAAGCGTAGTAGGTACCTAAAAACAGACAAGAAACTATTCAGAACGCTCTTTTAAATCAAAAATATTGTTTCAAAATATTGGTTACATCATTCAAGTTGAAATCATACATTGTGAGAACGATGTATGATAAAAGCGTCCATAATAAACAATATAAAAACTTTTTCACAAAAAATAAAACCGACTTCCAAAAAAAACACTACAAAGTGAAAAAAATAACTTTGATTTCGGAAGTCGGTGTCTTTGGGGTTTTATTTTCGTTTTTTTGCCACCGACTTCCGAAATCAAAGTTATTTTTTTCACTTTGTAGTGTTTTTTTTGGAAGTCGGTTTTATTTTTTGTGAAAAAGTTTTTATTTTTCACTTTTTAGTTGTGGTACCTACACAAAACCCCCACAAAAATTTGAATACCCATTACCTGCTATGTAAATATTACAGTGACAGGAACTATTAGAATATCGTCCACATATACTAGATGGGAAAAATACGTATTATTGAAGCTAACTCAAAAACCCTTCATCAGATCTAGACCAAATTTATATGGGACCACTTCTGAAGTATGCCCTACCAAACAAAAAAAGAATCATCAAAATCAATTCATAATTGGCGGAGTAATCGCGTAACAAACATACAAAAAAAAAAAAAACACAACCGAATTGAGATCCTCCTCCTTTTTGAAGTCGGTTGAAAAATAAGAACCGATGCTAAGAGATGGCCAGTCCCTTCGAATGGCGTCCGTTCACGAACACGACGTTTGGATCAGCACGATTTAGCTCAACCATTTTGAAGGGAAAACGTGGTCAGTTCAACTTCAATTCCATCAGACTACATCAATCCGTATTACGTGTGGCTGATACGGCCACAAGATCTACGCGCCTACTACGGTTCGTCTGTTCAAAATCAAATCAACTCATTTATCCAAATTAACCTGAGAATCAGCACGTTTTTTTTACGTCAAAATTACGCAAGTCAGTCCACTATAACTTCACCACTTCCCAGTGCTTTAGCTGGGAAGAAGTGGCGCAACAAACTGTCCAGCTTTAACGATAAATGGAGAAGAGCAAATGATAGCTATACTTACTGCACTCAGTAACGGTAGTGTGTAGGCTCGCAGGATAGCAAACCACGATGAGCATTGTGCATAGTGCATGCACATGTTTATAGACTTTAAATAAAAGTCCTAAATTACGTAGAGAAAACCAGTATAGAGGTATGACGAACAGGGTGTAAAGTTCACTCATGCTTCGTAGAAAAGGAAGGAGCCTCCGACCAGACGGGTGTTGTGTCTGGTGGGCAACTACCCGATGACTGATGTCCAGACGAAGTCGCGCGGTAAATCCTGCATCGCGCAAGCAGTTGCAGGATGCCGCCACATACGATATAGTTTTATATATTTTTTACATTTCACTTTATATTATGTTAGTATATATAATTGATTAACAATTTTCATACACGACCAATAAAAAACGTCGAATTGAATCATTCGATTTGTTTGATGCGTCGAAGGCATCAAAATGAAATAAGCCATCTCGTCTGCCTAGCCTTCTCCCAACTATGTCTGTTGGGGTCAGCTTCCAGTCTAACCAGATGCAGCTGAATACCACTAGTTTATACGGAGCGACTGCCTATTTGACCTCCACAACCCAGTAATTGGGTAATACGATAACCCTTGGTAAGACTGGTTGTCAGACTGTCGGGCTTCTGAAAACCCGTAACGACTGTCAAAGATCTACGAATGACAGCTGGGAATAAACTGGCTTAACGTGCTTTCCGAGGCCCGGAGGGGTCTCGATATGTACCTACCTAATGGATGGTCACCCATCTATGAACAGACCGCGGCAAGCGTACGCATAGCTACGCTTGCCGCGTTCAAGAGCTGTCAATGTCATCATTGTTGTGAAATATTGACACTGACAGTCACTGAACCCATCCATGGATTAAACTCGCCAAGTCTTAAACTTCGAACGTCCCGTGCAGCTATTATTAATTATCATTATACAAGCCCCTCAAAATAAACTAAGCCAATAAATATGAATGCATTTATTTTGACAAGTTTAATTTATGAATTGCTAGCAGTGCCGCGCGGGTTTACCCGCATGAGTCTCGATCCCGTATCCTATGTGTTAATCTAGGTTATAAACTATGTGTGTGCTAAATTTCATCCAAATTCGGTTTGTAGTTTTTATGTGAAGGAGTAACAAACATCCATCCATCCATCCTCGCAAACTTTCACGTTAATAATATTAGTAGGATAGGATATTCAGCGATTTTTAGGGACATAATTGTAGCGCATCAAAGACATGACGTCACACAAATCCTGCATCGCGCAATTAGAGTTTACCGCGCGAACGACATGTATATAAGACTATCCGACATCAACAGTCGGGCAGTCAGCCCGCCAGACACAACACCCGTCTGGTTGGAGGATCCTCCCTTTTCTATGGTGGATGAGTGAGCTTTACACCCTGTTCCTCATGCCCCTAAATAATTAATTAGAATTCAAGTTATTTGGGTTTAAATTATACATAGCCCAATTTTAATTCACACAATGTTAGTCGCACCTCTATTTAGAGGCGTTATCATGAGCAAAAATGCTTCCCCGAATCAATAAAAAATAATTGATTAAGACTGCGATTGATAGCGCGTATAAAATGTGGATTTTTATTCGCTATCAAATAGTCATCTACTGTTTAAATGTAATTGGATTACTAGATGTTATCACAAGGTACATACAATGATTTCCAATTAATTTTATTTTTTGATAGTGAGGTAATGGCTGAACGGATTCGGATGAAAGGCTCACAAATACACCATGACCTGACTACGACATTGGATATTTTTTATCCCGGTAGTGGGTACGTTAACGTAGTACCAGGATATAAAATATCCTATCCAGGCTATAAGCAAGTGCTCCTAACTAAAGTAATATTATATAATTTTATTATCTTTATACTTACTCTCATTTTAAACAAATTTTCTAATAGTCGTTTTTATACCATAAAACTTAATTAAGTAATTGCTACGCGTACTGCTATCAATGTTCCTAGCGATTAGCCCTGTTTTTTAAACTTCTGTTGTGGGTTAACCAAATTTACATTATGTTAAACTAGTTGTAAGTCCTTATAATGTAACTGTTTGCTGTTCCTTTCAATAAAAAATAAAATAAAATAAACTATCTGTATGCCAAACTTCATTAAAATCAGCCAAAGTTCAGTCGTTTTTGCGTGTTTGAGTAACAAACATCCAAACATACATTCACATTTATAATATTAGTAGGATTCCTAATTTAAATTGTCTTCGACTGCCCGTCACCTAAAATTACTCGAATTCACGGGTACTTACAAGATTTTTACCTGGAAATCCCTTTGTTGGTGTTCTTCAGCAATGCGGAGGAATCACTCGCAGGAAGACTGGAAACAGTCTCCCCTAATGCGTATACCGTATATGGGTGGCCATCAACACCCGTCTGGTCGGAGGATCCTCCCTTTTCTATGGTGGATGAGTGAACTTTACACCCTGTTTCTCATACCCCTAAACGGCTAACCAGACAGCTAACATATGGGTGGCCATCCATTTTATACTGAGACCTGGCCGTCGGTCCCGGCTGTCATTAGTAAATATTTGACAGCCGTTACGGGTAGTCAGAAGCCCGAAAGTTTGACAACCTATCTTACCAACAGGTATCGTATTACCCAGTAACTGAGCTACGTCAGATCGATAGGCAGTCGATTCATGAAAAGTACTGGCATTCAGCTGCATTCGGTTAGACTGGAAGCCGACCCAAACATAGTTGAGAAATGGCTAGGCAGATGTCGATTCCAATCGGCGAAGCTATTTTCAGAAACAACAAGCCACTTCTCCTTCATCCGATCGGCCATACCGGTAGGATTGCTCATCGGCTAAAATGTCGAAATTCCATACAAACTGCTATCCCATGTTTAGCCATGGGATGCATTTTTCAAAATCCTTCGGCAGTGCAAACTTTCGTTATTTCAGTTCAGGAACTTTTTTGCAATGTTTCATGCTTCTAAATTCGAATGGGTTAAGGTTCATTCCCAAACGTCAGCCACGTCAGCGATCAGTCACATAAAAAAATATAGTTACGTAGAAGTTGTAGGACGTTGGCATCACACATCACCACAGAAATAATATTACTAGGAACGAAACATGGATATTATGTTTAAAGCGTACTATGACTGAATGATTGTTCTACCTGTTCACACACGTCCCTGAAATTGACGGGACTGATCGGTGACTTTGACGCAACCAACTTGTGTTCCTGGGTGTGCGTTGTCTGTCAGATTTAATACTTTTATTATTATTATTTTATTTATAATAATTATATTATTCTTTCAACATTTAAAAAAAGTATTGTGTATTTATTTTATTTTTTATATCTTATTTATATCGCATCATGGTATGCTGCACCGGTCGACGTCATTACGTCAACGCCGGCTGTCGCTGAAAACCAGCGCTGGGGGTTTGTTTCGCATAGGGTCACAGCATTGTGCTGAGCGATGGCCGTTTTGCGTGGATGTGACGCATATTTTCCTCCAGCTTGTTCTTTGTTGTTTGTGTTCTATCTTTGCGTCATATTTACCGCAAATAAACGTCTTCTTCTTTCTGGAGGTTCTGTATCTTCTTTTGCTTTTTGTTTTGCTTCTTTCTATTAAGTTGTTCACGTTTTCATCGCGTGCTGAAAAACGTGTAAGTACTTTTGTTATCCAATTTTTTTTCGGGTCCAACCTTTATCAGCAAGATCCATTCATCAGATCAGCGCAAAATGGCAAAACCGTGTCTTCAACTTGCTACCTATCTGACCATCACATTAGTCTCTCAAAGATAATGATTACTGAATACATTAAATATTAGAGACGCAATATATAATAATATTCATTATTTTTAATTATGTACAATTACTTAAGGCGATTTCGATCTAATCTTGCCATCAGATTGATTTTTATTGACAAGTTTTGTATGAGTCATTGCTTTTGTGATGCAATGTCGTAGGGTAGGTAAACTCTATCAGAAATAAGGCGTAGTTTCATTGTCATTCGTAGATCTTTGACAGTCGTTACGGGTAGTCAGAAGACTGAAAGTCCATTATCCAGTCTCACCAAGGGGTGTCCTGTTGCCCAGTAACTGGGTACAAATGCTGTATCCACTGGCTGGAGTAGCGCCACCAGAAGTTCGCAGAGTGGTGGCAAGCTCAAATGAAAGTGCCAAGATGGTTTCCGATACATAACACTCTTTGCACGATAACATTCGCGTGCCACAAAGTTTGTTTTGATGTACTGAGATGCTGCCTTCATCAAAAACTATCTGTATACAATGCCGCCCATGGGCATGTGACCAGCCGTATTTTTCTGAATATTCATGAACAATTATCGGAAATTAACTTTCAAAGGGTCTATCTTAATTTATATATACAGGGTGTTTGGCGCATGGACCGACACAATTATTTGGGGGATTGGGAGCGTCATTTGGGAGGTTTCACCCAAAGACCCCATGTCCTAAGTGTCACGGTTATTGAGATGTTTTTTTTTGTTTTTTTCACAAAATTACCCGAAATCTCGCCATTAAATAGTCATTACTTTTTTGTTTATTGTTCTAATTGCACGAAATAACTTTTATTGTATTCTGCAATGTATTCTTATTCTAAATAAATAAAGAACTTTTTTAAATAAAACTATGTTCATAATTTTTGGAAAAAATCTAAAAAAATCATATCTTATTAACCGTGACACTTAGGACATGGGATCTTTGGGTGAAACTTCGCAAATGACCCTCTCAACTCCCCAAAAAATTGTGTCGGTCCATGCGCCAAACACCCTGTATAAGTGCAGTTTTGACTTTGTTACTATTTTACATTATAGAAGATTGTGTTATAAATTCAGGTGTCAGATTGTCTATTTCAAACAAAAGCGCTTGTGGATTTTCCCAAGCATGTGAAGCTTTATCAGACTCCGCCCCTTCACTCATTCAAAATCTTATCGTCACACAATAATTTTAAGATATTATTCATAAGTCATCATAGTCATCATATTTTGATTGTTGAAACCTATGCGTCAATGAGTTCTTGTTAAATCATTACATTATCTTGTCCCTTTTCCTCTATGTCATTAAGAATATTAGTCATTATCATTACTATCATTGTCTTGCCTCTATTCCTATTTATTTGTGGTCGGCACAACATTTCTTTTTATTCCATACTTCTCTATTAGTCGTCATCTCACTCACCACCTTACTATCCATATCATCTTTCACACATAAAAAATCATCATTCTATTTTAGTTATCTGCCCAGCCTTTTCCCAACTATGTTGCTGTCGGCTTCCAGTCTAACCAGATGCAGCTGAATACAAATATTTTACATGGAGCGACTGCCTATCTTACCTCCACTACCCAGTTACTGGATATCACGATACCCGTTGGTAGGATTGGTGGTCAGACTTTCGGGCTTCTGACTTTTGGCATAATTTTGTCAGACATAACATCACGCCTGTATTCCCCGAAGGGTTAGGCAGAGGTGTACCTATAGTACACCCACATTTCGCCAGTTATGTTTAAGTCCCATGTAATAGGGAGCGAGCCTATAGCCATCAACTGAGCACAAATCCAGACTCCAGGCTATTACTAAAAAAAACCAGATAGAAAAACCCAATAACACTTTGCCTGACTTGGAAATCGAACCTAGGACCTCTAGCAGCCAGTCAAATTGCAAAATATGTACTAAAGTTGACAAGATTTTTGAATAGACCAATAAACAAAACCTACTCAACTGCTGCAGTATTTAAAAGGAGAGTGAAAGAACACTATCTTTCCACGTTGTATGTATGTTAGTAAGTATTTTCTTATATAATTTGTTTTATTTTATTGAGTGAATTGTTTTGATTTTATTATTTTACTTTCTCTCTACTCTTACACATGGTGTCTTCATCTCCTTTTACCCTCTGTCCTATCGCAGGTATGCTGGAAGAGATTTCTTTAGAAATAAGCATCACCTTTGTACGTATTTTTCTGTTCTTTTCATCTTGTCTGTTTATATACGTGTGTACATAAATGGTTAAATAAATAAATAGCTATGATATAAGTAGTATATATTAACTCTGCTGGCTGTCGGTAAGTGGGAGTCGGGTCTGTGGCTTCAGCACTACCGTCATTGAACATAGGCACTTTGTTCGACGACACTACTTTCCACCTCGCTGCTTCCCTACGACTAGAAGCACCAGGTTGTTCTCCGCTGTCACCGTGGCGAAGTTGACAATAGTCTCGGACACCTCGGCCGGTCTTGTAGTCGAAGTACAAGTCGCTTAGCGCGGCAAGCGCTTTTTAATGTCATCATCCGACGAGTTCTTGTCACCGTCGGCATTCCAAATGATCGGCGGCGATTTTTTTTCGTACGCTGGATTTTCAACTCTCGGTATTGAGTATCTAATAGAGCGCATCCAGCGCGTCAAGAAAACATACTGTTGGATATTCAACTCTGGGCGCTAAGCAGAGCGTCGACAATCCAATACTCGAAAAAAATCGCCGCGATAAAAATACGCATGTGCGAACCTGAACTAAGAACCCAATGGCTTGGCAGGCGACGGTGGCAAAAGACCGGTCGGAATGTTTTTTTTTTTTTTTTTCATTGTGGTGGCTAGATAAGCGATGCGCATGAATTTTTCGATGCCATATTTTAATTTCTGAATAGTAATTTTGTTGTTTTATTAATTAATTAGGAAGTTGTAATTTACGTACATATTATTTTAATCCTATAATTAAGTATTCTTAGAGGGTAAACACACAAACTCAAACTCAAAGCAATTATTTCAAATAAACCAATTACAGGCCATGTTTCAAGAGCCGATTCCCGGCCACCGTAGGCGCGGGCTTGCGGACGGTGAGCAATGGGTAGCTCGCCGTCCGGTAAGGACCAAGCCCGGGTCGACGGCGCGTTGTGTTCCACGCGCGCCTCAAAGAGATGTCAGCGAATGAAGGGGTCCGATGAGACCATTGCCTGCCGGGGTTGCGGGAAAGTCCGAAAGGGATACCGTGGCCCCCTGGCATTGCACAGGCAAGAGAAGGAACACGGGTGGGTTTTAGTCAGTAAGAGTCTGACACGCCCTCCCGCTCCACCCAGAGCGGGAGGAGTCATTTGATGATTTCCCACCCAAAAAAAAAAAAAAAAGGCATGTTTTAAGAAGATAAAAACAATAAAAAAATTAAAATAAGCCGTGATGGCCAGTCACTTCTGATAGTACCCGTTCACGAACATGACGCATGGTTCAGAACCATTTAGCTCAACCACTTTGAAGGGAACTGAACGATCCAACACACACGCCACCACCAGCGAGCCATTTGAGTGAGCATGCAACATACTCTCAGCGGCCAGGCCACATTCAAATTAATGAAAGACGTACCCAGTAAATGGTAGCTTTATAGAAGGTCCATGGTCGCAGTGCTCACACATACCTACCTACATACACAGAACCAACTGATTTTCATCTATGAGAAATGAAAAGTATTATTTACCGTTTTATATCGTAGATCTATGACAAATAATGTTTTATTGTATCATCAAAGTTAAATGTTATCGGTTTGTAGTTAATAAACAGATAATGTTGACCGTGACCAAGATGATTTTGACTTTGTATTGTTGCGAAATATTATAACATGAGGCTCGTGGAAAAGTAATAACAGCCGAACGGGTCGATCCATCAGGTAAAGCTACGCTAGCCGGGATTTGTCCATGCATGAGTCCTCCTCCGTGCCTCGGAAAGCAGTTGGTTCCAGCTGTCATTCGTGGATCTTCGACAGTTGTAATGGGTCTTACCGTGTCTTACCAAGGGGTATCGTATTACCCATTTACTGGGTTGTGGAGGTCAGATAGGCAGTCGCTCCATGTAAAATACAGACTTCAATCATTCTTCTTTCTTCGTTCAGTCTATCTCTCTGTGGAATGCCCTCCCCCAGGAAATTAGGATGGCAACCAACCGGTTATCCTTTAAAGTTAAATTTCGCGAGCATATTCGTAAGAAGCTGGGAGTATCATCACAACGTTAATGTTTTTCCATTGCCTGTCTTATTTGTTTTAGTATATTCATGTATTTATGTTTATTTATTTGTGCTTATATTTATATATGATTACGCTTAAATATTATATTTATAGCTTGTCATATGTATACTTTAAAAAATATTCCTCAATATCTCGAAATTGCACCTAAAACTGTTTGTCTCTGTATCAACCAAAGGTTGACTGGTAGAAAAAGCCTGTGGCATAAAGTCAGCCTCTGTATATTTATGTGCTTGAAGTATTAAATAAATAAATAACATACTGGTAATCAGCTGCAACCAGTTAGACAGGAAGCCGGCCCCAACATAGTTGGGAAAAGGCTAGACGGTTTGATTAAACGTAGCGTTGGAAGGCCTCCCACAAGGTGGACCGATGACCTGGTGAAGGCCGCAGGAATCCGCTGGATGCGGGAAGCACAGAACCGGTTGAAGCGGCGGTGCTTGGGAGAGACCTATGTCCAGCAGTGGACGTCTTTCGGCTGAAATGATGATGTTTATAACATTTAATTATGTAGAGGTCGCAGATAGGGTTTTAATGATGTAATTCAATGAAATAACATTGATCACTCTATAATGTTTCCACTGCTGGGACCTAGGCCTCGTCACTGGAAGAGGGAGCGGATCACAATCCTTCACGCGGTTAGACCACCTGCTTCAAATATTTTTGTTTTATTCGCTTGTATCTGCCGTCATCTCAGCGTTTATGCCTTCTTAGGGCCTGCGTACTGGTGGCACGGCAAGGCAAGGCATTGTTATGCGACGAATAGAATTTATATAACTAAAACTGATTAATGATAACGCCTAAGGACGATGCCGCGGCATGACTAAGGATACCGCGGTATCATTGCTGACAGTATGCGCTTTCATATAGTGATGCCGAAGAATCTCCTACCGTGCTTGCAGCCACTGGGCGTAGGACCTTTTCTTTTTTTTTGGGTGGGGTATCATCAAATAACTTCTCCCGCTCTGGGCGGAGCGGGAGGGCGTGTTAGACTCTTACTGACTAAAACCCACCCGTGTTCCTTCAGTTGCCTGTACGTTGCCAGGGGCCACGGTATCCCTTTCGGACTTTCCCGCGACCCCGGCAGGCATCGGTCCTAGCGGACCCCACCAGTTCTGCTGATATCTCTTTGAGGCATGCGTGGAACACAACGCGCCGTCGACCCGGGCCTGGTCCTTATCGGACAGTGAGCTACCCATTGCTCCCCGTCCGCAAGCCCGCGCCTACGGTAGCCGGGAATCGGCCTGTGATTCCCTTAGCCATTATACTATATATCTATCCTTTCTTTATTTCAGTTAAAGTAAGTAGTCTCTGATTATTAACTTCACCTGAAATTCCTCGCAAGCCGCATACACGACGGATATTTCCTAAATCCTACACTTCTTTGCATCCAGATACCGCGAAATACCTCACCGTACCGTCGAAATTTCTCATATGCCTGCAATTGGGTACACCGACACCCAATTCAATCTGCCTAGCCATTTCCCAACTATATTGGGGTCGGCTACCAGTCTGACCGGATGCAGCTGATTATCAGTATTTTACATGGAGCGAGTGGCATAGAACTCGATACCCCTTGGTAAGACTGGTTGTCAGACTTTTGGTCTTATAACTACGCGTAACGACTGTCAAAGATCTACGAATTCCAGCCGGGACCAACGGCTTAACGTGCTTCTTGGGGCACGGAGGGGTCTTGATATGTAACGGATGGTAACCCATCCACGAATCGACCGAAGCGAGGGTAGTTTAACCTTCGATTGACCCATGTGGCTGTTAATATTTAGCCACGAGCCCTTCTACACCATACACCGGACTTATACCTTGCAAACAATAACACTACAAGTGCTACGCTATGCGACAGAAATAGGTCTCCTGCTTCCTCTTTCGCACTACATGTTCTAACACTTAAATTCAACCTCTGCCTTCAAATTGCAATATTTATTAGTCACTGACCGAAGAACCGTTCTCGATTTGGGCCAAAAAATAAATATTCCGCCATATTTTCGTTTTCGCCCATAAATCAGCCGAAATTTCAGCACAGCCGAAATTCGTGAAATGTCACGCGTCATTCGACCTACTTTGCAAAGCTCGGCAATAACAGATGAATCAATACAATAAGAAATGCACGAAATTTTGTATCGTGTAATGGAATTATCATGCTTAGGTATATAATTTCTTTTTTTTCCCTAGGTGTAAAAAAAACCAACAAGATTTCAGTGTACAGCGGAAATATTAATATTTTATAATGTCTACATCTTTTTCGTTTCCGGCTTCGCTTTCGGCTGTAAATCCATTTTCCGTCAGTCACTAATTTTTATATGTACACAACCATTATCTCCCACTGTCATTACCACATTTTATCTAATTTTCCGGAAAAAATCAGTGCTATCAAATGAAATATTAATAAAAATGTTATGTATAACAAAATTATTTATCTTTAAAAGTTACTTAAGACTAGTAAATTGTTCACATTATCTGATAATGGAAGTTCCGAGAAATGTTTTTAATAAGGCGGGCGACAGTGAGTGGTTTGCAATTATTTATCAGGACTTTGAAGTTAATAAAAGGTGACTTAGGAGTTTATTAATATATGGAGATAGTGGTTCTTCTATTGTTTCAAACAAGTAGTTCTTATCAGCTTATATTTTGATACTTGGGCATCGCTTTTGTTAAGGGGCAAGAGAGGTAGGTACCCCTTACGTTTGCTAAACCTAGTGGCCGTGTTTATATTTTCTGAAAATCATTCTGTCCAGCCTTTTCGACCCCAACAAAGTCGGTGTTTGGGTCATCTTCCGTACTTCAGTATTTTACTTGGAGCGACTGCCTATCTGACCTCCACAATCCAGTTACTGGGTCACACGATACCCCTTGTTAAGCCTGGTTGTCAGACTTTTGGGCTTCTGACGACCCGTACCGACTGTCAAAGATCTACGAATAACAGTCGGGACCAACGGCTTAACGTGCTTTCCGAGGCAATAATAAATGGTCACCCATCCATGAAACAAATGCGGCAATCGTAGTAATAGTAATACCTTCGATTGATCCGTGTGGATGTTTTCATTCAGCCACGAGATCAGTCATTGTATTTGTTTCATAATTAGGTATACTAGCTGTTGCCCGTGACTTAAGTCTGCGATCCAGAATATAAAGTAGTCTATGTCCTTCTCCAGGACATGGTCTACCCATGTGCCAAAAATCTAAATCCGTTCAGACATTTTTGCGTGAAAGCGTGACGAACAAAAAAAACTCACTTGCGTATTTACAATATTAGTTAGGATGAGCTTCAATTTTGGAAGTGAGCGTCTTCTAAAGAATATAAACAAATAAGTTCCTGTTATAGAAGATCCTACAATCCTGTAAAAAAAAATTGGAGTCGATTCCTCCTACTAAAATATGAGAATTGTCTGTTCTTAAAGTATCTGAAAAAAATATGAATAAAATGGATCCCAGTTTTTTTTTTTTTTTTTTTCCCACCCGTGTTCCTTCTGTTGCCTGTGCAATACCAGGGGGCCACGGTATCCCTTTCGGACTTTCCCGCAACCCCGGCACCCCTGGCAACCAATTTGTAGTGCCACCTTACAAATTGAGTGCTATGATTTGATTATTTTAATTTTAAATCACCTTATAGATGTTTTTCATTTGCTAATCGAGGATAATTTTATACGATTTTTCACGATTTTATAATGTTATTAGCTGTTGTCCGCGACTTCGTCGCGCATATCTCCGCCGCGAAGCCATAGCAGTGGAACCGCAGTAGTTAAATTCAATAGACGCGTCATTTTCCGCTACTCGCATACGATTCGAGTAGCAGAACATGACGCGAGTCTATTGAATTGAACTACTGCAGTTTCGCTGCTATGGTTTCGCGGCGGAGATATGCTACCGGCGTTAGTTGTTGTTAATATTAGAGATTTTGTCAAGTGGTGAGATATCATACAGTTGAAACCATGTCATTACAGAGGAAAGTAAAATAAAGAAAAATAAATACGGCGGTAAACATAACGCAAAGAAAGAACACAAAAACGAAAAGTACTAAAACAATACTTTAGTTAAAGATGGCATCATAATTTAACCAGCACGCCTAGCAAATTACAGATTGTTATTGAAAATCTGTCATTTTGTCTATTCTTCCGTCGACAAAATCCGTTTCTATTGTGGTCATCCTGCGCGTGCTGAACGGGCTTTGTATACATACACTTTTGGAACATGCTTCCTCATTTTAGAAGCACATCAACAAGCTATCTCATTTTAGAACATTTTAAAAACTCCAGCATCAGAAAGGAAACTAAAATAATAGATGTAAGGAAAAGAACACGATTACTCAAGTGGCATTGGGCAGGACACGTAATGTAGAATGAACAAATGGACAAAACGTTTAACGGAATGGATACCAAGAGACAGGAAAAGGGGAGACCAAATAAAAGGTGAAGAGACATTTTCATGTGGGCCCTTATGGATGCGAAAGACTCGGGAAAGAGCTGTGTGGAAAGGTTTAGGAGAGGCTTAAGCCGCTGAGGCGACTACTACTAATAAAAGTTAACTTCATAACATATAAGTAACCATAAACACAATATTATAAACATAATAAATTGTATGTTAAACTCGAATAGGAGTTAGAAATAAAGGCTATTTTAGGGTAAAAAGATTTGACAATCGGCAGATAAGTAAAATTATGGTTACTACTTTTCACCTACCATAGAGGCATTAGCTCTCTGAACGAATAGTGTGTTGTAATATAAAAATAACAATAAAAATATTTTACAACATTTTAAAATCCTGTTAGTGAAGTTACCCAGTAACTGGGTTGTGGAGGTCAAATACCTTAAAGGCCTTAAAGGCCTTAAAAATACTGGTATTCAGCTGCATCCGATTAGACTAGAAGCCGACCCCAACATAGTCCCTGCATATTTATATTTATTTATTTATTTATATATACTTTATTGTACACCACAAAAACACATAACAAAAAATAACAAAATTAACACTACAAAATATACAATGGGCGGCCGTATCGCTTTCCGCGATCTCTTCCAGGCAACCTTGGAATGGACAGTGATTTGCCTGGACATAAAATGGGGCTGTCGTTGGTGCAAATAAAAACTATACAATATACTAGAATAGATACACAGATATATACATATCCTAAATAATAGATACATAAATACATACATACTTACTAAATATATAAACAACAAAAATAAATGAAGACTATAGATAATTACAGTTACGAGAACAAGATCACAACGACAAGTAATGCTGTTAATCTTGATTAAGTTGTGTTTATGATTTCATTGTTTGTTCTTTTCAGGAAGAAATACTTTAGTGCAGGGATCGAGGCAAACGCTACGATCTTTGTGTTCCCAAAAGGGGACTGGCGTTAATCAGACTAGGTAAGAAGTAATTTAGGTATTATTATATTTTATACTAACTGTGCCCCGTGATATCACCCGCATGAGTCTCGATCCCGTGGGAATATCGGGATAAAAAGTATCTTATGTCCTAATCCGGATCATGGTCTACCCATTAGTCAAATTTCATCCAAATCCGTTCAGCCATTTTAGCGTGAAAGCGTTACAAACAAACAAACATATAAACAAACACTCACTTTTGGCATTTATAATAATTATTATACTGTTATATGATTAGTTAGGATTCGTTTAAAAGAAAGGAACGAACTGTGATGGCGGCTCATAGAGATGTATTGAAGTAACAGACGTGGTACTAACTATTCCATGTTAACATATATTGGGATGACGACGGAATGAAAATGGTCTCAATATTTTTGCTGCAGTGGCTAGAATATAATAAATACTCTTTATTATGTCCATCATACAAATTTGCGCCACTGCAACCTTGCAGCCTGCATGGAGTCTGCAACTTAGCACTGGTAGAGGGTTTCCTCACTGCATCCGATGCGAATCAGAGGAACGGAGGTCCGAAGTAGCCGTAGACCCTATACTATGGCCCAGATCACAGACTACAATTATATGTACTGCATAATTATTATCATATTTATTTGTACGAGTATAATATATAAGTATACTACCAATTTCTTTTTCTTCTTTGTATAGGTGGCGAACGGTAGCCAGAAGCACAATTTCGAAAATGCCACAATAGTTTAAAGATATGATGTGACTCAAAACAAAACAGCACAACTGTCATTTTTGACAGCGCTCACGGAGATATTAGTACAACTACTATCTAGCACAACTAGCTTCATATTTCTGACTGACTGACCCCTTGACAATTTAAAAGTGCCTGTAAACGGTTTAATTGAAATAAATGCTTTGAGTTTGAGGTTGAGTAAAAGGCATGATCGGCGTTATTGCAAGATAGCGCATGTAATGACGTCATCTATGACGATTCAAGATATCGTTATCGCTCTCCCGCTGATTCGGTACGGGTATTTGCACGCTCAAATCAATTACAGCGTAACCCGGAACTCGGCCTATTTGTACTTATGGGTTGCTCTAGATCCGAATTCTTAGAAAATTTTGTTCGGATGCTTTATAAGCGTTTGCTGCACTGCAAGGTATATTACGGCCCACGAATAAAAACACTGGTTCTCTAAACTTTCGCGCATGTTCTCTCACTCACACTCGCCCCATATCACCATTTGGTTCCTGAAAAATGTTATTGCGCAGCCTTCTGCGTGAAGTGTGGAACTGCCATGATTCATTGGCCGTATTGTACTATATAAGTTATGTACAGACGCCAGCACGTCAACCTACCCGAAACTGTAAAATTTTCCCAATCCATTTTGAACGTTATGCTTACGTGATAAAGTTAAAATCTATTAAAGAAATTTGACAGATTTTAGTAGGTTGATGTGAGGTGGCGTGTTTATATAGTTTCCACGGTAACAACGGTTCGTCATTTCTTAAATTCGAATCGGATTCACTACACAAACGCTTTTAGGCCGTATTCTCGGAGGCAGCGGGCGGCGAGGCGGCGGCGGGAGCGGCGCGTTCAAATACATAGTTTTCTATGGAACTGTCCTCGCTCCCCGCGCCACTGCCGTCGAGAACAGTTCCATAATGTATTTGAACGCCCGCATTATGTATTTCGGCCGTCGAGAATACGGCCTTAGAGATGCCGAAAGCGCAGAGACCTTGTCGTTCATTTCTATGAGCCGCAGGTGCAGTAGATAGCAGTATTTTGTTTTTCTTAAAATTGTCACCATGATTAGCACTTATTGAAAATTCACGTGCCAACCTTTGTATTTTTTATGCAATTAATCTAAAAGTGTAGCGGGACTTTGGCATCATTCATGATTGCGCAAAGATATTAATCTGCTCAGCCTTTTCTCAACTATGTTGGGGTTGGCTTCCAGTCTAACCGGATGCAGTTGAATACCAGTATTTTACTTGGAGGGAGTGCATATCGAGCCTCCACAACTCAGTAACGGGGTGACTCGATAACACTTGATAAGACTGGTTGTCAGAGTTTTTGTGATTCTGACGACCCGTAACGACTGTCAAAGATCTACGAATGACAGCCGGGACCAACGGCTTAACGTGGTTTACGAGACACGGAGGGGTCTCGATATGTAGTGGATGGCCATCCATTTCTGCTTTAAGAGCTGTCAGTGCCATTGTCAATATTTACACTGACAGCTACTGAACGCGGTTCAAATGTGCTAATCGCGTTCAGTTTCATTGGTAAAATTCATCGCATTCAATTCATTCGTAGAGTCGCTACAAGAAGGTACAGTAAAATCGGCCATCATTGCCCATAGCGGATAGCTTCTTTGCCGGAACACTAAAACTAAAATCTTGAATTGTAAATTTTATTTACAATTCAAGATTTTATTTAGTAAATAAAAAAAATCTTGAATTGTAAATAATAATTTGCGGATATCTTTGCCCGAACACTAAAACTAACTAAAATCTTGAATTGTAAGTTTTATTTACAATTCAAGATTTTTTTTATTTACTTAATTTATTTATCCGCTATGGGCAATGTCGGCCGATTTTACGGTATATTATTTAGGAGAAGATAGAATTATAGTGCTGCTTTTACGAAACCTTTATGTAATGTTAATTTTACCGGTCCTTTTCTGTCTTATTACCTTTCAGATCCTTTTCTATTTACACTGAAATGTTTATTAAGAATGATGATAATTATCAGTATTTTGTTATCTTTTTCTTAAAGGCTTACGCTATCATTATAATGTCTAACAATTCTTTAAAATATATTTGAGGAAAACAATACATAATGCCTTTGTTTATTTAAGCTACTGTTTTGCACGATTTTATCAAAATTGATGGAGTAGTTTAGGGGAAAAATTTAATACCAAACGGACAAAGATATTTTTGTATACAGCAAATATCAGAAATATGTGATCGTATTTAAGGGTGTGCTCCATGTAACTGAACATTTTTCTCCATGGCAACACCGTCGTAATCACGGAAAAATTATACTCTGTCCCATTTAATACGGCACGGTTGGCGCAGTGGTTAAGCGATTGACTGCTGCACTGCGTGCCGTCATGCCGTGGGTTCGATTCCCGCACGGAAAAAATATTTGATTGACCTACAAGTAGTTGTTCCAGGTCTGGCTGTTTGTGTATGTCAGTTTAAGTGTTTGTAAACGCACCCACGATAAAGGAAAAATTACTATTAAAAAAAAGACAGTTTTTTTTTCGAGATTACAATATTGGTACCATATTTATTTTATGCTTACTTAAATTATGCTACCTATCATTTATTTGTGTTGATGACAGTCGTTAGAACTATTAGAAATAATCAAAATCAGATAATATCTACACTATAGATAGTTAATTGTTCCTTTTCAAACGAATCCAATCTTAACTAAATATCTAAATATAATAATTAGCTTCCAGAACTTTATTTGCATATTGCTAGTTTACTTATTACCCAGTAACTGGGTTCTGGAGGTCAGATAGGTAGTCAGTCCATTTAAAATACTGGTAAGTATTCAGCTGCATCCAGTAAGATTGGAAGCTGACCATAGTTGGTAAAAGGTAGATGATGACATTTTATAAGTTACCTATGGAAAAATTTAAAGAGTTAGGCATGAACATTGGCTATTTACTAAAGGAAGTATCTAGAGTGGTAAATAAGGTCATTGACCCCTTTAGTTGTTTTCCTAAGTGTGTTTGTTTAAGAACTTATGTTGTGAGATGAATTTCCCAAATATATTGGTGTCGGAGTCTAACCGGATGTAGCTGAATATCAGTATTACATACATGGAGCGACTGTCTATCTGACCTCCACAACCCAGTTACTGGGTAACATGATACCCCTCGGTATGACTGGTTGTCAAACTTTTTGGGCATAATATACAAGTTAAGTGAGAAAGAATGTTATTAAATAAAATAAATGTATTTCTAAAATAATTTAATGTTTATGAAACTTCTGTTACACATAATTAGGCAGAAAAGGTGTTTAAAATAAATCAATTGGAAGGTTGGACTCTTCCATCTAAAAAGGCTTATTTAGACAGCCAATCAGGTGCTGAATCCAATTTAAAACAGACCAATCACGAGCAGGAAATTGATGATTGGTAGAAATTAATTTTGATTAATGACTTTTACGTAAACCTGTCTTAACGTCATTCTAAATGATGATGACGGTGTGATCGTCATTTTCCATGAATTATACGCTATCGGATTTAGGGAAAAATACTAGATAATATAATATACGTTTTAAATCTTTTTGCTAGTGGTTCCGGCTAAATGACAGTCGATTTGAGTAATATTTGGCAACTTGGTAGGTACCATAAATATTTATGACTTTTGCTTTTTGGTTTCTGACTCGTTGGTATAGTGGTTGCAATCGCTACTGCTGAGCGTGTGGTCCTGGTTTCAATTCCCTGGTCGGCTAAAAAGTGTTTATTTATTTATTTATTTATACTTCAAGCACAAAAATGTACAGAGGCGGACTTAATGCCACAGGCATTTTCTACCAGTCAACCTTTGGGTGATGCAGAGACAAACAGTGGTAGGTGCAATAGCGAGAGTTGAGGAAAAAACATTTATTTAAATATAAAGATATACATATATACCTATTAAGAACTATAAATATAATAAATACACCTAATTATATATAAATATAAGCACAAGTATGACAAACAATGGGAAAACATTACCGCTGTGATGATACTGCCAGCTTCTTGCGAATGAGCTCGCGAACTTTAATTTTAAATGATAATCGGTTGGTCGCCATTCTGATTTCCTGGGGGAGCGCATTCCACAGAGAGATAGACTGAACGAAGAAAGAAGAGTGAATGAAGTCTGTGCGGTGAGTGGGACATTGAAGAAGACGATTGTGAGATGAACGTAGATTTCTATTGTGGTTGGCACAAATGTACTGAAAGTGGGGGGCCAAATAACTAGGAGAAGAGGGAGAGTCAAGAAATGAAAACAAGGTGGTCAGTGCCCTTTGCTCTCTGCGCTGGCGTATGGGCAACCACCTTAGAAGCGACCGATGCGCAGAGACATGATCATATTTACGCAGATTAAAAACGAATCGAATGCAATTATTGAGAAGACGGTCAAGTTTGTCGAGGAGATCTGCATTCAGGTCATAATAGCACACATCACCATAATCGATGATAGGGAAGATTAAGGACTGCACAAGCATTGTCTTCGTACTCGTTGGCAATAAATTTTTCAGTCGGTACAGAGTCCGCAGCGTTCCAGTAACCTTCTGGCTTACCTTAGCGACTTGAGTACGCCAGTTCAGGGTACTATCAATATGCAAGCCTAAGTCCTTCACGTCAGTGCTAAGAGGCACGATCGTACCATTAAAGAGAACTGGCGGCAAGGTTGTACCGTCCACCTTGCTTATACCACGAGGACTGCCAATGATGATCGCTTGACACTTTGTAGGGTTTACGGCTACACCAAATCTATCAGCCCAGGTTTTTATGGCTATCAAGTCCCTGTTTAATCTGTCGATAGCGTCAGGTAATTCATCAATCCTTCCTTGACTGTACAACTGCAAGTCATCTGCATACAGATGATACGCACACTGAAGCTCGGAAGTTATAAGATTAATAAAAATAGAAAACAGAAGAGGAGAAAGTATACCGCCTTGAGGAACGCCAGTTTCCAAATCACACCAGCATGAAGAAGAATCCCCAACATGAATAGATTGCTGACGTTCCTGAAGGTAAGAGGAGAACCATTCCAGAGCTTTGGGAGAGACCATAAGATGTGACAAAATGGCTAACAGGATGTCGTGACTGACGGTATTAAAGGCATTCGAGAAATCAACCAACACTAGAGCAGTAACTTTGGTGTCTTCCAGTCCTGCCCTTATATCGCCAGTCACTTTAAGGAGGGCGGAAATAGTGCTGTGCCCAGGCCTGAACCCAGATTGAAGAGGGCTAATGAGTGAGTGGCGATGAACAAAGTTGGAGAATTGTTTGTGGACACAGGCCTCAAGCACTTTGGATAGGAAGGGAAGGATAGAAATTGGACGAAAGTCGGTAGGAAGAGAGGGATTGGAAACCTTAGGTAGTGGACGAACATAGGCTTTGCGCCACAGGAAAGGGAATACTCCGGTGTATAGGGAAAAATTTATAATATGGGTAATCGCGTGTAGGAGAAGATCCAGAATAGTAATGATCATACCACGGGTGATATTGTCACATCCCACCGCTTTTGATTTGATGGAGAGAATTATCTTTTTGATCTCTCCCGGTTCGACTGGAATAAAACTGAAAGGATTAATATGAGTATATAAGTGTTATTGGGTTTTTATAAATAGATTTTTTCAATAGCCGTCTGGGGTCTGGATTTTTGCGCGGTTGATGGCAATAGGCTTGTCCCCTATTACTGGGACTTAAACGTAACTGGCGAAATATAGGTGAACTATAGACTATAGTTTCACCTCTGCCTTTTCGGGAAACAAAGCGTGATGTTATGTTATTGATGACTTTAAAACCGAATGAAGCCATGAGATAGCATATGCGTGGGTCAGCTACGGTGTAATATTGTGGGGAAACAGCACGGATGCACCGACACTTGTCAAATTGCAAAAAAGACTAATAAGAATCCTTGTAAGACACCGAAAGTTGCAAACCTCATTTCCAAGAACATAAAATACTTACCCTCCCTTGCCTTTACATTCTAGAAACATCCGAATTCGTTCGAAATTACCAACACTTTTACACGACAAGAGAAAATATACATACGCCATAAAAATAGGTTAAACTTACCAGGCTATAAGTTAAAAATGCACTCAACAAGTACACTAGTCCTGTCATTTAAAATATAATATAATAAATTACCAGAATCCATTAAAAAAGAACAAAAATTGAAGGAATGTATGTATAAATTAAAGCAATTTCTATCATATATATGCTTATAATATAAATGACAAACATTAATTTACAAGTTTTATAAAATAATTACATTATGTAGGTCTATAGAATAATACTTTACAAAACGCGATAATTAGAAACGCTAAAAATACCATTTTTTTTTAAATGTTCGATATTTAACATGGTAAGTTATCAACGCCATTTAAAATGGTAAACTTACCGTTTTATGTTATAATCTTGTTGTATGTAATAGGGGTTAAAGTATGAAATTGCCGTTTTATTGTACCTAATATAGATACTTCGAATTGACATAGGACCTTCATGGTTTGAGATTTTTGAGTGAAACTTTTTTCACATGGTACATATCGAACAAAGTTCTTCTTTTAAAAAATGTGCAACAATTGATTATGGACTTTCAGTTGTTTTTTTTATTCAGCTTAGACAAGAAAGACGGATACTTCGAAAATTGGAGTTATTTTTGAATACGAGTCCCGACGCGGAACTAACGCGGCAGAAACAGCTCGCAATATCAATTTTGCGTTTGAAGAGGGGACTGCTAATGAACGCACCGTGCTATTTTGGTTTAAACGCTTTCGTGATGGAAACTTTGATTTGAAGAACGAACCACGTGGAAGAATTGAAAGAGATGTTGGAAGCCGATCCGAGCCAAACTACTCAGGAATTAGCGGCATGGTTTAACGTTACCTTACCAACAATATTGACTCATTTGCGACCAATTAATAAAATAAAAAAATATGAGAAATGGGTGCCTCATGATTTGACTGATCAGCTGAAAGAAACGCGTGTTGAAACTTGTGTTGCCTTGTTGAATCGATACAGAAATGAAGGAATATTGGATCGAATTGTGACATGTTATGAAAAGTGGATTCCTTACGATAACCGTAAGCGAAAAATGCAATGGCTGACCCCAGGTCTAACGCCGCAACAGTGTCCTAAAGCAAAGCTTACAAATAAAAAGGTAATGGTAACTGATAAATGGTCAAGCAATAACGGCAGATGTCTACTGTGCCGAACTCCGAACAATGATAGCAAAACTTGCAGTGAAACAGCCCCGACTCATGAATCGATCTTCACCATTATTGCTCCATGATAACGCGAGACCTCATACAGCACGAGAAACCGTTTTAACTCTACAGGAACTGCAATTAGAAACCATTCGTCACCCTCCGTATTCGCCAGACCTTGCCCCAACGGACTACCATTTTTTTCGTGATTTGGACAATTTTCTACGTGTTATAAAGTTTTCTTCTCAGGAGGCAGTACAACATGCTTTCACATAGTTTGTCGAATCTAGATCACGAGAGTTCTATCGCAAAGGCATAAGTGACCTTCCTATTAGATGGCAGCAATGTATAGATAATAATGGTAATTATATGATTAAATAAATAAGTTAAATAAAAAAAAAAACGAATTTCAATGTTTCAGTACGAATCGGCAATTTCATACTTTAGCCCCTAATATTAAGATGGTGTGTGTATCGTGCCGTTGGTCCCGGCTGTCATTCGTAGATCTTTTGACAGTCGTTACGGGTAGTCAGAAGCCTGAAAGTCTGACAACCAGTCTTACCAACGGGTTTCGTGTTACCCAGTAACTGGGTTGTAGAGGTCAGATAGGCAGTCGCTCCATGAACAATACTGGTAATTCAGCTGCATCCAGTTAGACTGGAAGCTGACCCCAACATATTTCGGAAAAAGCAGGCAGGTGATGAGGACTGAGGAGTGTAATTTACATGGAGCGACCGCCTATATGACCTCGACAACCCAGTTACTGGGTAACACGATAATTCTTGGTAACACTGGTTGTCAGACTTTCGGGCTTCTGACGACCCGTAACAATTCTCAAAGATTAATAAATGACAATGACATGTTCATAAACTAGCTTTTTAACCCGCAAAAATTCGTGTTATTATTTTATTTATTTATACATACTTTATCGCACCTCTTTAGGTCATGAGCTAAGCGAATATCAAAAAAAAAATGGCCTAGGTCTGGGGCAGGCGTGAAAATTGATTCGCTGTTACAATGTATATATTAGATATTAGCATTGAGTAAAAAAAAAAAAAATGTCTAATCAGCCTAAAATATTTTAAGTGAACATGTAAACTCGAAGATAGATATGTTTTCCGGTGACGCGCATTTTGATTGAGTGATAGTACCTATTATAAGAAGCTCTGATATATTTTCCGATACCAGCCTTTATAATTTAGTTGATTTACATATACGAGTAAATAAACATCATCAATAGCAGTGCGAAATTTTTAAACGAATTTTGATAGTGTAGCCTACAGGGCGAAAGTGATGTTATTATTCGGGAATAATAATAATAATTGTAATCTGAGAGATTTTTTTAATTGTTAAGGTGAGTAATGATAGTGTTTATTGTTAAATAATATTATTATTATTGTGAAGTAGCATGGAACTGATGAATTGAAGAAAAATCGGAAACTTCTAAAATTGTTTTTGTTGCTAAATTTTCGCGTGTTCCCAAATAATTATTTAATATAAAATACTACCTCGTTTATATGATTAAACATTATAATGATTTAAAATGAAAATAATTTAATAAACAATAGGTAGTAGATATTAACAGTCACTTAGACTTACCTCGTTAAAATTATTAAACTAAACAAATGTAGTAAAGAATTGAATGCTAATTTTCAACTGTTATCAATAATAATTCAGCATGGATAATTAAAACAATGTCTAATTTAAAAAACAACATAAATTAGTCACACTTAATTTATAATCATTATTTTACAATGTTTTTTTTGACGTTTGTGGAACTGTTTTTAATTTAGTGGCTGGGGCCAATAAATTAAAGTGCATTAATATTTGTGATATTTTTCAATAAATTAATTTGTGTCAAATGAGGCGTCAGGAGAAGTGTTGGTTGGATTTTCAGTGCAGTTTTATGTAGGTGCCTTCAAAATGAAAAAGGTTTTTAACTAACAAATTCTTGGTAGCGACCCGGAGTCTGTATGGTTAGTGGCAATAATCTCGCCCTCTTTATTACTAATGATCTATCCCGGCCGAATTTTGAGACTAGCTAGCCACTGCGCATGCGATTTATAATGCACAATATGTAATGTATGCGCAAACTCAGGTATGTGCGCTCTCTGTTTCCTCACTTTCATAGTCCTACGGGACGGCAATTCGACGGCCGGGGAGATGTGACAAATATTTTGTAACAAAGTGGCTAACTGTGTGTCTGTGACGTTCACGCATTGTATTAGATCCTGTTCCGAATTTGAGATTCGAGTTCCGCAATAACTCACTAACGGTAAATTAGAAGCACCTTCCTCTGTATTGTGAAGGTTTCAAATATCTTTTTCCGTAACGGAACATGAGGACCCTTCATTACGGGCCCAGCGGAGTAACTGCGTATCACACTTGCAATGGCAATGCCTTTCATTTTGACTATTCCAAAACATTCATTGCGTCATTTATGTTGTCGAGCAGATGAATGTTTCATACTCATATTGTATGAAAAATTCATCTGCTCGTTAATTAATTAGCAATTTCGTTCTAAATCTTGTGGATTGTGATTGAGTGGTCTAATTAGGATGCAGGTTCCTGTAGGTTGGTTGTTGCAGGTTCAGACATTTTAATGTTGACTCTTTTATTAATCAGTCATGAATCATGATCGATTAATAATACAGCAATGATCAATCATATAAGATGGCAATAGATACCTAATTATGAATTTCAATTAATTGGATTTTGGCAATCGGGAGAAGCGACACAAGTTAAACATGTAAGCTTGTATGTATGTAAATTATATCATAACATTACATCACGCATGTAATTCCCCAAAGGGTTAGGCAGAGGTGTATTTAGCTCCCTTCAAAATGGTTGAGCTGAATGGTGCTGATCCGTGCGTCATGTTCGTGAACGGGCGCCGTCAGTTGGGACTGGTCATCTCTTAGCTGCCATGGCTTATTTTAATTTATTTTAAGTTTTTGAATGATTCTTTATTTTTGCTTTTTATTACGGTCGCTTTTACGAACGTGCACGTCTTTCTACATTGTTCATTCAAATGTAGAAAGATGCATAATTACAAAATGAATGATGTAACCAATATTTTGTATCAAATTTTTGATTTAAAAGAGTGTCCGTGGAGTTTCTTTCCCGTTCTTCTCCATAAGTACCTACTACGCTTTGGAATGGGCAACTAGCTTCATATTTTTGACTGACCGATCCTTGACAATTCAAAAGTGCCTGTAAATGGTTTATTTGAAATAAATGCCTTGAGTTTGAGTGTACGCCCACATTTCGCCAGTTAAGTTTATATTATGTAAATTATAATTAAATAATTATGAAATGACTGCCTCGTTGGTCTAGTGGTCGCCAGCGCTACTGCTGAGCATTACGTCTTGGGTTCGATTCCCGGGTCGGGCAAAGTGTTATTGGGTTTTTCGATCTAGAATTTCTCAGTAGCAGCCTGGAGTCTGGATTTGTGCGCGGTTGATGGCAATAGGCTCGCCCCCCGTTATATGGGTCTTAAACTTATCTGGCGAAATGTGGGTGTACCTACTACAGGTATACCTCTGCCCAACCCTTCGGGGAAACAAGGCGTGATGTTATGTTATGTAATTATGAAATAAGACAAGGTAAGGTAGAGTCATGACCCGACGATTAAACTTAAAACTAACTGATGAGTTCGAACCAAAGTTTGATTAAATATTTGTATTCAATTTCCTTTCAGAAACTAGGGCTCGGTTTGTGGAATAATTTAAACACAGAATGCTGATAACTGTCAAACGCATGTCAAATGCTGTGTTCACTCGGTTCATTTGACATACAGAGTTGAATTTTGGCAGGTCGTTGATCTTCCTGAGACCGTATCTAATAAAAAAATAGCAAAACCTAAACAGCAGTACTTTTTGTACTCAAAAGTTATATGTCTTATCTGTATTTTATTCCTACATAAATAATAAAAAAAGTGTAATAATAAATAAAAATCCAAATAACTGTTGATGGGAAGAGAATTTGATTATGATAATTATGTAGAATACGTGATACTACACGCAATACTAAAGTGAATTAATACATTGGCAATTTTCTCCTATAGAATAAAAAATAAAATAATAATAAATATTATTCTTTCTTTCTTTTCTTTTCTCTATTAGTGCCAACTTGACATTATTTTTCTCTTCTATATTTTTAGGCTTAAATTATCCAAATTCAAATTATTTAAGATTTCATTCATGTGTACATTTAGTTGTTACATTATAAGTAAGCTCCAACATAAAACCTGGTTAGGGCCGGCAACTTTATAATAATAATTTTAATATAATAATAATACTAATTTTAACATAATAATAATACTAATTTTAACATAATTATAATACTAATTTTAACATAATAATAATACTAATTTAAATAAGCTTCACGGGCGCTTCTACCGGGCTCTTCACGAGCCTGGTGTAGATTTCCTAGCGTCCGTATCCTGGCTACGTTTTGGTGACCTTTTCGGGGAAACTGAAGGTTTCGTCTGTGCAATTATTGACGAAGTTATCTTGACGAATAACTACCGGAGACATATTATGAGGGACGGGACGGTTGACGTGTGTCGGGCATGCCACCGTCCGGGTGAGTCCATCAGACATATTATCTCTGGTTGTTCTCGTCTGGCTAACGGCGAGTACTTGCACAGGCATAACCAAGTGGCCAGGATTATTCACCAGCAACTTGCTTTGAAATATAAACTTGTGGATTCTGAGGTACCGTACTACAAGTATGTGCCCGACCCAGTTCTCGAAAATGACCATGTCACGTTGTACTGGGATCGGTCTATCATTACTGACAGGACTATTGTTGCCAATAAGCCTGATATAGTGGTGATAGACCGATTAGCGCGCCGCGCAATGATAGTTGATGTTACCATTCCACATGACGAGAACCTCGTGAAAGCTGAGAAAGAGAAACAAATAAAATATCTCGACTTAGCACACGAGGTTGTCGACATGTGGAATGTGAGCTCGGCTATCATTGTGCCGATTGTTGTAACGGCCAATGGCCTGATGGCCGAAAGCCTCGACCAACATCTCTCGAGGCTCTCGTTAGGCGGTTGGATCAAGGGCCTGATTCAGAAGGCAGTACTTCTCGATACGGCTCGTATTGTGAGGAGGTTCCTATCTCTGCAGCCCTAACCACCGGTAGCTTGGACCCTGCTCCCGACACCGGCGGAACACTATTTTTTATATTTTTAAATGTTTTTTATACCCTTTTTAAAAAAAAAAAATATTTAAAAATGTATTCTATATGTTAGAAAAATAAATAAACATAATAATACTAATTTTAACATAATAACAATAATTTTAACATAATATAATTTTATTATGGACAAAAAGGCATGGTTTGAGTAAAATACCATCATAGATATTTTTTCAAGGACTTCGTGTAAAGACACTATGTTTTTTCTCTCTCAGATATGTACCAAGCTATCACCTTCCTGACATTGATAGCTGCGTCCTCAGCCCAGTTCCTACCTAATGGCTGCCCCTCCAGCTCCAACGTGCATCTCCTGCTGCCGCACGAGAGCGACTGCTCGAAGTTCTACAGCTGTAGCAATGGCAACAAGATTGAGATGAGTTGTGCGCCTGGCACTCTCTTTGATGCTAATTTACAAGTAAGAAGAAAATTTGTTTTGGCTACTTTTAAATGATCCTCTAAAAACTTACGGTTTTTAAAAATAATGAACTTCTAAGAACTTTCTTTTTTTGAAAAGGCTTGGCAGCTCACGACGAATGTTATTTGTTTTGTAAATTAACCCTTAATGTTTTTTTTAGTACAGACAGGGTAATTTATTTTTAACCTGTCAAAGTTTTTTTGTTAATCAAGGTGTTTTATTTCAATGTTGGTAATAATCTTAAATACAATGCCAAGCTTTATCAAAGGATAATACCAGAAAATCTATAGAGCTTTGGCCCATCGAATAAAAGTTGGTTTTCTCGTACAAGCATGCAAAATGTAGCATTCGATTGCTGTTTTATTAGTGATAACTAAAAATATGTTTAAATTCCTTTAGAACTTGCGATTTTTGTATAAATCTAAAAACAATTACCTATTACAATTAAGGTAGGTACCTGCCTTAAGGTAAGGTTAAGTGTAGTAATAATTGCAGTAATAATTAAATAACTCCTGTATATTCTTACAACTATGTTAATAGAATGTTTGTCAATGAAAGGAAGGAATGACATAACACCAACATCAACCTAAGTAATACCTTTGACTCAAGACATAACTGTTGATCAGTAATAAAATAATAAAAAAAACTTATATAAGTGATTGATTTATTAATTTTCAAACTTTATTAGACACTACGTCAATTGTCCGTAATATAGTCATTTCGTACAACTGTCAAAATTAAATAATGACGCCTGTATTTGAATAAACTGACAATTTCAATCAATTTGGTAAACAACTTATTTCTCTGATTGATGTGAAGTGATTAGCCCTGAAATAAAAATGAGTGTATCGGTAAAGCTTGATATAATAATTAATAATCTTACCAGAAATAAAATTTTCTTGGTCATGCAGGAGGATGTTTGGCCTTACTTAAACTGGACGTAGGATTTGTTGTTATCATGTTTTAATTATCATATTATGCGTCTAATATTTACAGCTAATATTGTGAAAGATAACGCTAAAAATTTCTTACCGACCACCTATTATTAAAAAAAAATCACATTAACTAATATTTTTACAAACATAGATAATTCTTTTGCAAAATAAAAACTCTTCATAGTGTCTAATATATCTCTTAGGCATAACCAATTTTTTTTTTAAGGCTAATATAAAAACAATTTATTTCACAGGTATGCAACTGGCCGTTCGCAGTACAATGTTCAACACCATCACCACAACAAACCACAACAACAACACCATTACCAACAACAACAACAACAACGGCACCAACAACAACAGTGCCAATAGAATTCCTGCCCAATGGTTGTCCGGCAGACTTCAGCGTCCATTACTTGCTGCCTCATCCAACAGATTGTTCTAAATACTATCAATGCAGCAATGGAAATCAAATTGAAATGCCTTGTGGGCCTGGGACGTTATTTGACTTTGAGTCGCAGGTACAAACAAACTATTCTTAAGATAATTAATTACATACATAACATAACATCACGCCTGTATTCCCTGAGAGGTTGAGCAGAGGTGTACGTATAGTACACCCACATTTCGCCAGTTATGTTTGAGCCCCATGTAATAGGGGGCGAACCTATTCAACCGGCCAAAAATTCAAACTCCGGGCTGTTACTGAGAAATTCCAGATGGAAGAACCCGATAACACTTTGCCTGACCCTGGAATCGAACCCAGGTCTTCATGCTCAGCAGAAGCGCTTGCGACCACTAGACCAACGAGGCAGAATTACCTACCTTAACAAAAATAGAAATTAACACACTAGTTACTAATATAGAACTAAAGACTGAAGAGTCTTATTACAACATTCTGTATATTAATTTTAACGGAAAAGCATTCTCCGTCTTTAGACAAAACAAGTTTTAATTTTAGTTCAAGTTTAAATCTTAGAGATAGTTGTTGTATTTTGAAATGTATTCCGACTGCAATAAAGTTCTTATACAAAATTGAACTAGACTTGGTTCTACATTCAACTTTTGTAGTAACAATATTAGTCGCAATAAAGATCAGAATACAATAATTGGCTCAAAGGTTTGGATTACAGTTAGAACTCATTTTGTAATAATTGTTCGTAAACATGCTGAACACCACTGCAGTTAGTATTAGCTCAATTAATAAAAATGTTAACTATATTTACTTAGCGACAAGCCGACACTGACAAGTACTAAGATCGTCTAAACTAGGCATAAAATAAGTTATTTTTCCATGCTTTTACCAACTTTCCATCCAATATTACGGTTAAAGATATTTTTTTCTCAAAAGAATTACTAATTCACGTATAGATAAAACATAAATAAGTTTAAACAATATTATATGCCATTAAAAGCAGTTTGAAATAAAATATTGCTTCACATAGTACATTTCTTTAAATCAATATTTCTTCTTTATAGATCTGCAACTGGCCTTTCATGGTAACCTGCTACCCAGGAGCCACAACATCTCAACCAACAACATCATCATCAACAACAACATCCACAACAACTGATGTGCCAACGACAACAACAACAGTTGACCCATCAACAACAACCACAACAGAATCATCAACAGATTTCTTACCTAATGGTTGTCCAGCTGATTTTGGCGTACATCTATTGTTACCGCATGAGACGAATTGTGCCAAGTTTTACAGTTGTAGCAATGGACGGAGAGTTTTGATGTCTTGTGCTCCGGGGACTCTGTTTTCTTTTGAGGGACAGGTACGTTCTTTTATACTTTTATTTAATAATATCCCCCAAATCGAATTTCGAGACGGCAACCAATCTCAGCGGAGATTAGCAAAGTACTCAGGAAATATTATAGTGCAGAAGTTCATTCTCATAAATGGGAAGGCATACCGACACAACCAGGGAGAGATCAGGCGCAGGACCAACAGTTGTACGTGCTTTTCGAGGCACGGTTGAGCGCTGTTGTGTCTGCTACTCAGAAATTCCTAACGGAAACTCTACACTTTGCCCGGCCTGGGTATCGACTTTTGTTCTACGACTGTAAATGTGGAACTATTAACCACCGCTGGCCTCTTTCCTGGATTTTGTTTAAAACGTTATAACATTTGAAATCACAATCTGAGATAATTACGAGTATCAAGAAATTCAATTACATACTACATTACTTTAAATTCCACTGTACGAGTAACAACCCTTTTTAGGATCTTTTCATTACAATGATCACTCAAAATTCAACTTAGACATATTTATTTATTTATTCCAAACGAGAGATATACACATACACAATACAGGACACATAAATAAAAGCAACTTCAACTTAACATATGTTAAGGAGTACACCTCCTTAACATATGTTAAGGAGTACATCAGCACAAAGCAACAGTGCAGGAGACCACAGCATGCACAATAAAGTTAACAATTAAGCTAACTAGGTAATTCATAATTCTAAAATAAAAAAATCAGTAAGTGGTGATAAAATATAAATTATCTGAGATTATGAATTCAGTGCACCTGAATTCTCTCTAATTTTTGACGTCAATAAGTCAAAATCGTGTTAAATATAATATTATTAAAATTAATGTTTTCTAGGGTTGCGACTTGCCTCACATGGTAGACTGCACACCAGATGCTACAACAACAACTCCATCTACAACTACAACAACAACAACTGAAGTACCAACAACTACTTCCACAACTAATGAGCCTACAACAACAACAACAACAACAACGCAAGCACCCACGACTATTACTACTGAGGAGCCAACAACAACACCAACAACGCAGGCTCCAACTACGACAACTACTGAGGAGCCAACAACAACAACGACAACGGAGGCAACCACGACGACTACAACTGAGGAGTCTACAACAACAACAACGACCACCGTCGCACCTACGACTACAACAACCGAGGAGCCTGAAACAACAACAACAACGGCAACTGAGGCACCAACGACAACAACTACTGAGGAGCCCACGACAACAACAACGACGACTGAACCACCCACGACAA